>JANHZU010005529.1:63417-91862 GCA_032468055.1 Acrochordus granulatus | reverse complement strand
CAGTATGTGGTGGCCATCCATCTGAAAAAAGTTCTTTCTATTGCAGACTAAATTAGTTGTGCACGTACAGATGTTATAGGCAGGAATTTCCATTAATTAACTTTGATTACACAGTCACAAAAACTGGGGAGGTTACTATCCTGCTAGCACGAACAAGCCAGTATTTGTTGAGTGCTATGCACTATGCTACAGGGCCATATCTATATGGTAGATATGCCTATAAAATTATGCACTTTGTTTCTTTGCACAGTCAGCCAGGTAGAGCCTTGGGTGCAATCCCCAAACAACTGGAGCACCACCTGAACACCATTGGCATTGACAAATTCACCATCAGTCAACCTCAAAAGGCAGATTTACTTGGAACAGCTTACATCCTATGACAATATCTTCAACAACATCAAAGAACAGCATACACTTTGGTTAAATGTTTGTTGCTTAATCAGCCAGATATTAAGACTGAATCTGGCAATTTTGTCCACCTATTGAGTCCTTTTCAAGGACCTGGGATAGGCAGATGCTGTACTTTGATGTTGTTAACGGTATTGTCGCAGGATGTAAGCTGTTACAAGTCAAGCTGCCTTTTGCAGTTGACTGATGGTGAATTTGTCAATGCCAATGGTGTTCAAGTGGTGCTCCAGTTGTTTGGGGATTGCACCCAAGACCCTATTACTATTGGTACCACCTTTTGGTATTATTATGCTACTCTGTACTAGACAAGCTATCCTCATTTCTGATAAGTCCTGAAAGTCCAAAATTATATTTATACTGCTTTAAATTAACTTCCAGACATGCATGTTCCTTTTGGATCACTTTGGGGCTGATTTTAAAACAACATTTTTAAAATAAATATTTTTAAAGAATTTTAAATTCAGCAATACTCTAATCTTCTCAGAATAGCTGTTTTTTTCTTTTCCCAAGCTGAAGCAGTATTGCCTTTGTGTAAGGAAAACCTGCTTATCCCAGCGGTCTTTCAGCCTACACATGCTGGCCCTCTCGCACTGCCTCTTTCTGTCTGTGTCATGCTGACTCACTCTGCAGTGACATTATAACAAATTATTTGAGAGCATTGAATCTTGGCACAGCTTGCCCTTTGGAAAAGAAAGTGCCATTATTCACAGCCTGCAAAGCCTCCTCTTGGTAGCTCAGGGGGATTACAATAATGCCCTGCCCTAGTTTAGAGTTTATTGCCCAACAGTCAACAAAGTCATAATATACTCTACTTCCCTTGAAGTTGTGTTAGGCAGCTAAACAAGTAGATTCTCAGCTTCTACTTCATAAATTTTTGGATATAGTTTGATATTCAGTCTTGAGGCTCTTTCTCAGGGCTCATTCCAAGTGGTATCCACCCACGATGGGCCAGCAAATAACTATACGGGCATAAAGTATACTGTATTGTTCCTATTAATAATTTCTAAATTTTGATAGGCCCGATGGCATCAAATGGTGGTATTCTTGTTTACTCCAAACAGAACATGTTAGGGAACTGGTAGATTCCAGTGGTTTTCTTTTTTCTCCTTCCTGCCAAATCTCATCCACAGATCAGAAAACATTTCTACTTTTCATAATGTGGGTTGGGAAAGAGACACATGTTAAGGACTAGTTCCATGAATTTAGCCATCAGTCAAAACTCACTCTAGAGTTTGCCCATCAGGTGAGATGTTGAAAGGGAGGTCTTGCATTGGATCACAAATCTCCCCTTATGCCTGTCACCTGTTAATTGAATTAGTTTTAAACCCAGGTTCTTTCAGAAGAGCACTAATCTAATATGGAAAAAAGTCTGACTTAACAGCTAACAGTTGAATGAGAGAGTCTGTGATGCAGCAGAGTTTTTGAGGCCCTGAACAACTCCAACAACCCTATCAGCTAAGTGACAGATGCATCAGAGGTTATAAGGTGCAGAGGGAGACTGATTTCTGCTGCACTGGGCATCCCCTTCCATAAGCCTGGTCAACTGCCAAGCTGCTACAGTGGCAGGTGCTCAGCATGTGGGAGGATTGCACAGTGCAAAGAAGCGATACCATGCAAAAGTTGGTAACTCATGCTGTCCTAGAAAACTGATTTAGTGTTCTTTGAGTGATACCACCAACATTTAAATGTTGTTAGGCACACTGGATGTCAGTGGGGAAATCCTCTTCCATTTGACTTTATAATCTTCCATACACTCTATAAACTCTTAAGTTATAGTTTCTGTTAGATGCAAGTTTACTCCTTTTCTGAAAGGACAGTCCTGTAAGCCCATCCTTCAAGGATTAAGCTAACAGGTGACAAGCAAAAGTGGAAGCAGCAATGCCAATGATGCTTCCTACCTGTTATCTGTAGGTAAGATACAGTAGTATGCTATTTATGCCAGATCATGCAATGATGCTAATACATTATTCATGCCTGTGTTTTGTTCAAAGTGAAAAAACATTTTAATCAAATGACCCATGAAAATCATGATCATCATCTTTTTCTTCCAAAAAGAAAGTTCAAGTAGCCATATGCAAGCCTTTGTTTTCAGTACAGATGCTACACAATAGAATAGAAATCTGGAATGAGTCATGGAAAATCAGGGTTCTGCACTCTACTAAAGCTACACAAATCAAAAACATTTACACTAAATGCAAGGAGGGCTATGGAGGAATGGGCAGAGAGCTTTTTACATATACAAGATTTATTATATATATCCTGCCCTTATTATTTTTATAAGTAATTCAAGGCAGCAAACCTCCTCCCTCCTTCTATTTTCCCCACAACAACAATCTTATGAGGTGAGTTGAGCTGAGAGTTAATGAACTTATTCCTATTCTTTATTCTCCTGTTTACCTAGAATAAGGGCCTGATAGCATCTAAAGCTGCAACCGTATGAATCACGAATAGGAAGCTTAATGGTCCTCTGTTTAGTTAATCTGTAATTCCCATCATTCCTTGGCCAAATTCCACACTGAATACGACAATTGGAAATTCAGTTCAACAGTTTGGCCAGGGTCACTTATTGCTAGTTTCAGTAAACAATCACTTTCATTTACTATACGTATATTTGGAACCTGTTTCTTGCATTGAATCCAATGTTTTGTAAATCTTTTAGCCAAGTTTTAGGAAGGAAATAATATTTAGCTGTAAGATGTAAATGACTCATAAATACACCTGGAATCAACCAATTAAATCTGTATTAAGCAATGATTCAATGATTAATATTTACATTTTAATAGAGGTGTCTTTTTTTCTTCTTCAACATGCCTTCTAAAAGGGTGCCATTTGGAGCCAAAGCCTAAACTAAAAAGTCATGTGATTTTTGTTTAAAACAAAGCATGAACTAGGAACAAAAGAGAAATTATTTTCTGTAAAATTAGGACACATAAATTCATGCAGGGATAACAATCTGTTGCTAAAATGAATTTACCAGATAAAGATAAAGAAACTAAAACTGGACCGCAATCAATTGGGTTGTAGTTTATGTAAGCCATAAGGTCCTTCCCTGGCTGAGGTAGCCTTCCAGATGTGGCTGATGCTAATGGAAATATATCTAGAGTTCACCAGGATGAAGAAGGCTGTAGCATGTTTCCACCTCCATTAGCCCTCGCCACCACCACCTTGTATATCCTTTTATTTCTTTTAATTTTACTATTTTAACTGTATATTGATGTGGTTTTTATCTCTTTGAATGTAAGCTGCTCTGAGTTGCTTGTCATGAGATGGACAGTGTATAAATATAATAAACATTCCCTAGGTATTGTGTAAAATACCTCTTACACAAGAGTTGTACATGTGTAGAGAAGTTAACATCTTAGGGCCAAGCTAAAACAGCCTTTTCCATTTGCCCTAATTTAGACAAATTTATACAGCACATAGCTTGGCAAAATAATAATATTAATCCCCTAGTGAAGTACCACTTTGATGTGGTTGTGGGGCTTGTGTGCTCTGTGGAATATGAGAACTATGCCAGAGGTTCAACCTTACTGGACAGGTCTCATTAGAGGAGCCAGAAGAAGAGTGCCTGTCCCATGGTCACACTGTTTAGACATAACTTACAGAAACCTATACTGGATTGATTGTTGCCTGGGTCAGCAAGGACCACGTTAGGTTTGGAGTTCCTGGACATCTGGTGACAAATGGGCTACAGGACTCAGGATTGTTGGCTGAGCAGCTAAGCCAGCACCTGCAGGACATACTGGGAGAAAAGTTGTTTACTCATTGCAAACATACAAAGACTGAAAACAAAGAAATAATGATTTGTTATTATAAATCAAGTTCAGTGAGAAGAGGATATCTGAAAAACATACACCAGTTCTGGAAAAATAGCATCCAGAATCAGAACTAACAAAACAGAGGATAGCAGATCAACACTGATTTATAATATGAAATAAAGTATTCACAGAAGTAGAATTGGAAGAACTACAAAGGTCTATCTAGGGCAAAGAAACTGAAGCCTTGCCAGAAACAGCTCAGACAGTAGAGACAAACCAGGGGGAATCAGTAGTGGAGGAAGCCAGGATAGCTACTGAACCATTTTCATTCCCAAACAAGACGTCGTTTCCTCTACCTCCCCCTCAGAAAGAACAAAGTCCTCTAACTGAAACAAAGAGGAACTGAAACAAAGAATAACTAAGCACCTAGAACAGCACACAAGAATAGAATAATGTTGCCTGCATTAAAGCTTGTTTAAAAAAAAGCTAGTACAAGTATTAAAAGATGTGATCTCAAATATAAGCACCAGCTCACTGCAAGGAAGGAACCAACTGGTGTACAACTTAGAATGGAAGCTTTTGGATGTAAAGTTAACCAGAAAAAAACCAGCACCAAAAAGGAAGGCCAGGCTGGATAGTAAGACAAAATGCAAGCAAGCTAGAACAGATAAAAGCTGAAGAACAAGAAGACCAAAAAACCTGATCAAGAAATATCACCTAGAGACAAGAAAGATCAAGGAAGCACTGGAAATAATAAAACAGAAAATAACTGCCATAGCCAAGAAAATCGGCTAATATGAAGCTCAAACTGCACACTACAAGCAGAATCTCCAATTTCAGTTTAATCAGAAATGTTTCTACCAAAATGCAACTTGGATAAAGGAGGTAGAGAAAGGGAAAAAAAAGAAACTGAAATGAAAAAACTTGTAATAAAAGCAGAAATGGTGAAGAAAAGCCAAAGAAGATCAAGAACTGATTAGCACCAAGTAAAGATGAATCACATATTTTTTTTGAAACATCTGACTGGTCTGCACGCACTCATTGCCAAGCAGCTTAACATATTCAAGGAGGTGGAATTGAAGGACGGCTAGCATCCAGCAAAACGTACCTGATAATGAAAAATACAACAAAAGGGGCAGTATTAGGCAACTACAGGCCAATTACTGTACCTACTTTTCAACAACTTTCAAATTGCTAACTGCTATGGTAGCTGATGCAATCCAAAAGTATTTTTCCATCTGAGAAAAAGGAAACTGACCAAACATCAGAAGGACGAAAAACCAGTTACAGTACTAATTGACAAGATGATTTTGGAAAACTGTAAGAGAAGGGTCAACAAATAAAATTTTCCTGCTATGTCCCCATGAGGTTGCCTTCATCTTATCCTCAGCTCATATGCACCAGAAGAAAAGGTCCCATTTCTATCAGTGGAGGTCCCATTGCTTTCTGTGCCTTTAAGCATTTGCCTATTTTTTTTCCTAGAAATTGAAGGAACATAATATTTACCAGATTGCATCCACAAGCATCTACTTGTCTGTCATGGGTGAGATGCATTTAACAGTCCTAGATAATGAGTAATTGTCTATTATTCTTATGAATAAAAGCACAGTGCTTATCAAAAGAGAACATAAGAACTGACCTCTATCAGCAGAGCAATAGGTACAGTAACTTAAAAATTTGATATTCATTCCATATCATTCACACATTCCTAACCGGGACAGATTCCATTTATGGTGATCAAAACTTTACAGTGTCTGGCTTTGCTAAAAAAGAATAGCTTGTCTTTCAAAAACCTTCCACTATACATTTTAAAAACAGTAACAGTCACACAACATATTGATTATGTGACCATTATTTAATGAATAATGTCCTTTAAAAAAAACTATCTTTGAGCTAAATCACTTTCCAAAGTCATTTATTTTGTAGTCCTCTTTTTAAATTCAGTATTGGCTGTTGAAACAATATTTTCCTAAATGTGAAACATAGGATTGCATGGTGGTAAACAGATCTTAAAATAAAACTGGTAAAACTGGCCATAGCCCTGAATTTTTGTAACAGTCAGCATCCTTTAAATTGATGAAAAATGAAACACTCCAGCCTAATAACTGCTCTCTTTAGAAAAGTTGACAGTTCTCACATGCACAACTAGAGTGTTTTGATTGCACTGTAGATGTTACAGGAAGCTGCTATTATTTTCATGCAAAATAAATAACATTCTCCAGATTGTTTTTCAATGTTGAATTTATTCTACTGTTTATATTTCACTTTATAATACATTTTCACCAATGCGTTTTTACGGTCCTTTTCTGAAATGCAGTACTAAGAATGTTTAGATTTGACAGAATTGCATGATGAAATGGTTTATTGATGTCACTCCTGGTGAAGAGAAATTAACACAATTTCACACAACATACTAATGATCACAATATTTATTCAGAATGCATGAGGGCATGAGGGCATTGACTGCATTGCTAAATCAGACATCATAGGTATGGGAAACTGAATTACTCTACTGAGGGCTGTGAAAACATGCAAGATAGAAAGATCATAGTTAATATTGAAAAATGTTAATAATGCTTTATTTATTTCCACCTCATTGAACCTACTGTAACTACCAAATATTTGAGATATGACAAAACATACCTATATATTTTTTCACTTGATCATATGCATGTTTGTACACTATTTTCTCTAAAGCTATTGAAAAAAAAAATCTTATTCTACCAATACTAGGCAGTGTCTAAAAGAAGCTGAAACGCGGTATACATTGGGCAGAAGAACCCAAAAACAGAAAACTTTGAGTTAGTTATAGTTAACTAACTCTGTAATGCTAAAAAACATTTTACTCAGAGGTAAATCCCATCAAACTGAATGGGATTTACTTCTTTATAGAGATAGGCAAATCTCTATTAGATAGAGATACTGTATCTAATTATATATATATATTATCTAATATATCTTTATTAGATAGGCAACTACAGTTCTTCATTCTTTTAAGATCTTTCCATTTTGCTTTCTCTTGGTTCCTCATCTTCTGTTTGATTTTACTCTAGTAAAAAAACAAAACTCCCAAAAAACTTTATACTAAAGTATGTCTGTCCTTTTGATTACTTTTATTCAGACATTTATAGTGTTGCTTCGTGTATAATCTTATGCTAACATTTTTAATACAATCATTTTTAGACTTTATATTGAATACAACTATTTTTGTACACTTTTTCATCACAATAAGGGTTTTTATTGGTGTATTAAATTGTAGATTTTGGAGATGCTAATTTTGAAGCATATCACTTTCAGTGTTAGTTTCAAAATGCAAACTGCACAATTATCTCCTTCTTCCCTTCTTTTGGGTGGGGGAATTGGATATGTTCCCAAAACTCCAAGAATTAATCTCACAAAGGCCAGAAAGGAAATTTTGAAGAATCACTGAGATATGACATCCCAGACAGACTCCAGATTAAAATTTCAAGATCTGTAATAGATTTTTGCAGATGTGTTGGGCCACAGTCCTTATTGTTGGCCATGCCAGCTGGAAGATGCGAGTTGTAACAGGGAGGCATCAGAAAGGGAATAAGTAAACATGATAAGTAAACATGCCTTAGTCTAAACATAGGGGCCAAACTGCTAATTTCTTTTTTGCCTTGCTAGAGTACTAGAAGTGATGTCTCCTTTCTAAAATATGATCTTCACCTTGTAGGTATTTCCTTTATACACTCTATGCAAATCCATATCTAGGATTGTTTTCTAATTTTACAAATACTACATTGACTTGAAATTGAGATCTGGTGTTCCTCAATAATTACCTAATTTATAATCTCTGAAGATATGACAATAAAAGAAACTGTTAGTAAAAGCAAATGGAGATAGGAAAACTAAAGCTCTTGCTGCTGGTTTAGCAGGATGGGCAAGAGTACTGTCCCTGTACTCTTCTTATCATTCTCATCTCTACATGAGGTTTTCCAAATTAATGAAAAATTAGGATCTTGAATTGGTTGACAGGCACTTACCCTGAAAATATGGATAACAATGAAAGGACTAAATGTCTTCAACATAATGAGATTAAGAATCATTAAAACAGTGACATGTACTACAAAGTCAACTTGCATAGCCTTTTTTGATTGCTTGCAGACCAGCACTAATGTTTCCTAGAGATAGTGAAAGTGTGAAAAATGTTTTTTTCCAAAAATTCTAAAATTCAAAATATGAGAAGACTGGTATTATTCATCCCTATTTATTTGAGGATCAAACTTACGCATACAATTATTTACTACTAGTATTAGCCAACCATCTTCAACTATTACAAGCATGGATTTATATTGGATCAATTACTCTAATAAATAAGGCTTGCTTCATCACTTGTCTCTTGATTGGTGGGATTTTAATGAGACTCTTTTTACAGCTCTTTCATTGTTTCTATATTTACTCAGAAGCCTTTCTCTCTCTCTAAAGATAGCAGTTTATGCAGAGGGTCTGATGGATGAGGTGACCACACAAGATGATAATGCTAAACTTATATGAATATAAATATTATGCAAACATATCACATATGGAAACAATTAAGTATATACAGATTCATAGCACAAGACTATACACAAGCCCTCTTGAAATTATCTTTCTTGTTCTAAAAAAGTTGGAGATGACAAGAGAGAATACATAAGACAAAATATCAGGAAAATTTTTCACACTAGAAATCTGAAGCTGCTTTGCATGAGTTTATGAGATAAATCCCAGTCTAAGGTTCCAATACGGTTTTTGTTTTTTTCATTTTTCTTTCTTAAGAAAAATATATTTATTTATAGTATTGAGATATTGTCATTAAAGCATCCTACTGAGGATCTGGCTGTAATCCATATTTTAGAAAAAAAAGCTTTGTTCAAAAATGTTGACATCAATATGATATGTCATAAATTTCCTGCTGGTGAACAAACAATGTATAGCATTGTAAGAATAATTTCTGTTGGCTTTTGGCTAAGACCAGCAGAATTTTCTCTTGAATTAACTCCAAAAGATGACAATTTCAAGATGCCCTGAAAACCATCTATTTCAAACAAAGTACTTCAAATGTGAGATCCACAGACATGAGTCAGTGTGCTTTCCCTCTGTTGGCTGCTGATACATACTGAAATCCAACAGACTCCCAATTTATGGTCCTTCCCATGTGCAAAGCCCATAGGATGTGACTAGATAACAATAAGGTCTTCCCGATGTATTAAATGAATTCTCTTCCAGGGGAAGAAGTACAATTGTCTTCATACTTCAAATGACAAATAATGTTGCCTTGAAACTAAAATATTGTTATATTTCTAATGAATGTTAATATATTGGGTTTTTCAAAGTTTTCATTAAATGTTTTGTTATATAACAATGCTATAGTTGTGTTATTTGGACATACCATGCTGCACAACTCTAAGAGAAAGAGAGGAATAATAATTAAATCATTATTATTGTGTGTTTGTTCTAGCCTACCATCTCACAAACATGACTTGGGTGGTGTACAACCAGAAAAACAAAATCAAAACATTCCACAATAAGAATATTAGTCTTATTAACAAAGACTGAAAGAAAATCTTTGGTGCTTCAAGCACAACCCATGGATTGTAAAAGGATTACATTGCCTTCTGTGAGGTTACCTGTACATTAAATAAAAACAGAGGCGCTATTTTAAAAAAAAAAGCACACTTCTTGATTTGCGGAAGCATATTTTTAGGAGTTATAGTATTTTGAATGCCTCTAAATTCCTGGCCTTTTACCTAGAGACAAATGGGCCAAGTTCATAAAGGAGTAAAGAAACTTGAAAGGAATTGATCATAGAGCCCTTTGGTTCCCTGAGTGGAGAACAAAAACCCACATAAGCCATAAGTATTCAACAGTAAACAAGTTAAGACAACTGCATGCATTGCAGGATTACTGTCATCAGAACATGGAAATTTGTCAAAGCGTGCATAAACGATGCCAAAGCTCCTGACAAAACACATCAACTTCTCTTGACTCACAGTGGGTGTTTTATTGCAAATCTGAAGACAGAGTATCTTGTCTCCTCCACCAGTCACTTTTCTCTTTTTCTATTAACATTATCTTTTCCTAAATTACTCTACCTGTTCTATATTTGGAATTTTCTCCAATGTAATAGAAGCTGTGTGGTTCCTTTCCTCTGTGGAAGGAATCATAAGCTTTCCACAAATGTCATATTCAGCTGAAACAAAGTATAGTAGTCTTTACTGCTGTTTTTCTTTCCCATTCCTTTTCTTCTACTGATACTATTCTGTTCAACTACCCTATGCAGTCTAAATATAGATAAATACTGTACTTCTTTAAGGCAAAACTCTGATTTTTTTCATACATTATGCACCAAAATACCTCCCATACACATAGATTAAATATTTCTTGATGCCTACAGTTTGTAACCTTCAGGGTTTAAGTTCCTAGGCTTATTATTGTTGCTGTTCATTATTATACAAATTATATAAATGTATTTTTTAATTTTTCTTCATCTCAAAGGAGCTCAAAGAAATGTCCCTCTCATCAATAAATACAAATATACTGTAATGCAGATTCTCTTAAATCAAAGTAATAACATTAATTCATGAGATGAGGTCTTTTTGCACTTCTGAACTGAAGTGCTATCCATCATACTTAACCTAGGTGAAAATTATACCAGTGTAATGGTATAATTTTTGCTGTTCTGATTGCAAATCTCTATCTCTGCTCAGGGATTTCCAGTCAGTGCAGTGATCTGATTTTCCTCCAAAATTACGGGGTCAAAACATAACAGAATTTATCCACACTGAAATTGCTCTGGATGGTTTTGTAATAAGGAATAAAACACAACTTTAACACTGGTATAGTTAAGGACAACTTAAAGCTCTCTTAATCCTTAGCTGGGACAAGATGAAGGCATGGGGCTATCCTTGAAGACTCCTGAAAACTTCAAGGGGTGCAAAACATAGCAGCATCTATGTCATAATTTCCCGGTATGTTTCCTTGTGCAATTCAAAATACTGGTAGTTAACTGACGTATCCCTATGTGTCTCTGGCCCTAAGTATCTCTGAGGCTATCTTTCCCAGATAGATTCTGCCTACCAGGTCTGAGCCAGCAGAAAGCTTGTTGAAACTCCCCACATCACACGTGGGCATGCTCTGTAGGAGCATTTCCCCTTTCGAATAGCTTGACTCCTGAAACAAGAATAGCCCCCAGTCTTAGGCTCTTCTGATAGCTTTGAAATATCTGCCTCTTTTAGAAGGCATTTGGAGTTCAATTGCCTTTTTAATTCAGATATACATTGCGTATAGCCATTCAGACTGAAGCTATATGTAAGCCTGACAAATAGACGTCCTGGAGCATGCAGAAAAATGATGTTCTGAGAGTATGTTTGTGCCATGATTAGAAGCAAATGGGAAAACCCCGTTGGAGAATATTGACTCTAATCTTTCTTTCCATAAACCAGAATGCATCACATACTCAGAAGTGACCTGATTCTGGTGGTACTCTAGAAATGTTTGGTTCACAAATCCCAATGGTGTTAAGATCTTTTCTATGTCAGAAATGGAAAAATGCTGGGTTTCAATTGTTACACCTTAGACCATGACAATATTTGACATGGCTACCATTTTGGATTTGTAGAAACTGGAATCAGTGATCAAATTTTGTCATTGGAAGCTTCATTTTTTCTCTCTCCCAGTTTTGCCAAGGAGTGGATCGAAAAGCTTCCTGGAATCCTTGAGAGCATTGAGAAGATAAGGCAAGGTGATTCTTGCCCCATCCCCTTTTACTTAATGAAAAATTAAGCATTGCCTTACTTTTGCTAGATGGAATTGGAATTTCCTTGCTTAAGCCAAAAAGACATTTTACAAATTTGCTATTCTGACTTGATCTTGGAGATGTGCTTGTGTGTGTGCATTTTGCGAGTGAAGAATTTAGAAACGTTTGAAAATCAATACACAAATAAATGGCCTATGGATCATTCTAAAATTAGGAAGAAGCAGATAAAGTTTTATTAGCACCAAACCTTTTCCCACAGCCTCTCTAATCCAGTTCCCACCCTCACTTTCCCAAATAAGGTTTATTGAAAAGGTGCAGCTTCAGGATGAGTCATGGGTGGATTCCTGCCAAAAACAGAACGTAAAACAACAATGTTCAGCTTCCTCCTAGTAAAATGAGATTGTTCAGCTCTCCAAACCATGTTTTTTCTGTGCATAAATTGTATTATTTTATTATCAAATCCTTCCTTTGAAGTACAAGGGTTGCCCCATTTTATCACCACAATAGCTAGGCTGGAAAGTCATTCATCAAGCGTCTTCTCTGAAAGGATCTGAACTCAGCATTACCCTTGCAATAGGTTTATAGTAATTAACTTTCATAAATATTTAGGTCCTAGAAAGTGTTTTTGCAGGAGTGAAAGATGAAATAACAGTTTTAAGTCCAATCATGTCTATGTAAGTATTTCACTTGTTATTTTCAGATCTCATACATAGAATCCTTTTTCTTTTTTGTATTCTAAAATGTATGAATGGATTTGAATACAATTAAAGGTTTCATTGGTACCAATTACACAGCATAATTGATATGAAACCTCATTCCATAGTACTGGCAGTATTCAAATTTAATCACGTTAGCGCAATAAAAAGACAACACTGCCCAATAAAATACAGAAATAGCACTGTTCTCTAGATTTGTGCTCTTTACTGAAAAGCAAACTTTGAACTTTTTATCCCCTGTGAAAAATGATAAAATGAGTAACATAATATCATGTTATGTTACTATCCTAGCCTGTTCTTCTAACTTGGCTTACTTCAGCCCTTACTTAATATCTACTACCCAGACACATTCTGCTGAATATACTGATACATTGTTTTATGATTTATTGTTAAGAGAATTCTAAAAAACTTAACTTTTTTCACTGAGCAGTTATTTCTTTGCCAATTTTATTTTTATTATTCTTTTTGCTGTATAATGCAGAATCTCTATTAAGAATGTCCTGGCCTATCCATAGAGATTATCTTAGCAATAGCTATGTATTATAGAAATAACCTGTGGGTTTGAATGTGAAAAGTGAATTTATAAATGGGATGAAAATATTAAAACCCCCAGCTGTGAAGGCCTTGGAAAAGGTATTCAGATACTGTGATGTGTTGTCAGCCCTTCTAGGTAAACTAAATAGGAAACATATCCAGATGAACT
The DNA here is from genome assembly GCA_032468055.1 of Acrochordus granulatus. Classification (NCBI taxonomy): domain Eukaryota; kingdom Metazoa; phylum Chordata; class Lepidosauria; order Squamata; family Acrochordidae; genus Acrochordus; species Acrochordus granulatus. The sequence continues at coordinate 78,518 of JANHZU010005529.1, read as the reverse complement.
AAATCTATTTTATGGTGAGGTTACTTTAACCAAGTATTGCAAATTTGAGGGCACAAACTTTGCACCACCACTTTTAACTGCTTGATCCAATAGGACAGGTGCTTCTAAGTTTCTTTCTCTGACTGCTAAGCCACTAAGCGCTCCTATCTCTCTCTCTTATCTGATTGTTTCCTAAGGAGCATCTTTTCCTCTCTTTCCCCAAGATCATTCATACATTCCATTACATGTGACATACCACCAAAGAAGAGAATAGTGGAAGCAATAATATTCCCTGTGTCACCCTATTGGGCTTTGAAGAAACAGGATAAAAAGAAAACAGTATTGGCACTTTTGCAATTTATGTTGGGGAAAACTTCTGAAAATACCATGGACAGCCAAGAAAACAACCAACAGATTATTGAACAAGTCAACACAGAATTCTCATTTGAGGCACAACAAAACCAATATGCAAGAAATTTCTTGGGATAAAGTTTTAATGCTGGGAAAGGTAGAATGAAAGAGAAGAACAGGACAATCTGTAGTAAGATGGATGGACTCAGTTATAATGGTGATGGGTGCAATGTTGGAAGACTTGGCAGGCCAGGTTAGAAACAGATTATCATGGAGAAAATCCATCTATGTGGTCACTAAGAGGCAGCAACAACTTGATGGCACATAATTAATCATTCAATGGAAAAAGGATAAAATGGCAGCTACTTTTCTCTCTCAGATCTCCCAATAATCTTTTCTTCATTTACCTACCAAACTTTACTTTAAATTTTCCTATCCTGCCCATTCCCAAATTGTGCCATACAGATATTGTTGAACTATAAATCCTTGATCATTTGCTGTGTTGCCTAGGCCCGAAGCATCCAACCTTGGCAACTTTAAGATTAATTCTGGGAGTTGAAGTCCACACATCTTAAAGTTGCCAAGGTTGGATACCCCTGGCCTAGGGCAAAAATAATTATAATCCAAACCAGCTGGAACAATCTAGTTGAAGAATGATATTATGTAAATATCAGCAATCATGTTCTTTTTGATCACGGCATGAGCAGGCATAAGTAAATGAAGAAAACAAATAGCAAATCCCCATCCTCTAAATGTCCTCCTCAATTATCAACTCAGTTTTAATGCACAGGTCAATTTTTTTCCCCAAAAAGGAATTTTTTAATCTTTCCTCTCTTTATAGTAGATGAAGCAAAGTCACTACATTCCAGAGAGGTAGCCAATTTGGCCTGTTGCAGCACCAAAATCTCTTAGGATGTCTGAAAACTGATCTGTTGTGTTTGTCTAAATAAATACGTTTATCATTAGCCTACTGGGGACTTTTTATTTAAAAATAAATCAGTAGCCAAGAATTTGAAGAAACCACACTCTTCATCTCCATATGTCTCGTTGAAATTTCAATATTAAAAACCAAGCCACCTTTTTCCCTACACATTTTAGGAGAAGATCATTGCCAAAATGCCTTGGTATCAATTTAAATATCTTCACAACCTTGGAATTACTCCCTAATACGGCCAGTAAAATGGTTGATCCCTATTATAGCATAGTGAAGGCAAAGTTTTCCCCTGCCAGTTGTGGCTGACTCTAGGGGTGGTGCTCATCTCCCCTTCATAGCCGAAGAGCTGGCATTGTCCAAAGATGCTTCCATGGTCATGTGGCCAGCATGACTATATGCCAAGGTGCATAGATGCTGTTACCTTCCCAAGGTGGTACCTATTTATCTAGTTGCATTTTTACATACTTTTGAATTGCTAGGTTGGCAAGAGCTGGGACAAACAATTGGAGCTCACCCTGTTGCACAGCAGTGCTTCAGTCTTGAACTTGGACTGCTGGCCTTCCAGCTAACAAGCCCAGCATCTTAACAACTTACACCACTGTGCCCCCCCATTGTGGCATGGTGTCATGTCAGTATTCATGTGGCATGTCAATATGCATTTTGTATACAAGACATTGTGGTATCCTATGCTGTTTGGTTTCTGTTTGGGATTGGCTGGTTTGAGGAAGTGAAGTTGGAGTTGCTGTCTGCTCTTTTCAAAAGTAGCTGGCAATCATGCAGACAAGTTTCCTTCACATTAATTTTCCTTAGACATGCACCCATTCCCTCAGAACTGCACTCATTGGCATCCAAGCCAGTGTCCCAGCTATCTCCCAGAGCCAATCCTGGTTTTTTCAAATGAAAATGTCCAGAGGCAGCCTCACCCCACCTAGTTGTTTGAGTTTACAAAAGCAAATGCCTAGACAGAGTGAAAGGAGAGGGGTGTGTGGAGCAGGAAAGTTAAAAGCAAACTGCCTACAACCAGGAAACGGAGGCTACATCTGGAGATTGGCAGCTATTACAAGCAGGCAAGAGGACTTTCACTCAACTGCCAGGTCCACACGCTACAGCAAACAGCATATCCTGGTTGGACTCCTGACCTAAGCTTTGCCTGGACCTCGGCAGCAACTAGAAAAGAAGCAACTGCATTTGAACAGCACCCCTCATCCCCAACTAGTATAAGGACATTTGGAAAAAGGCAAAATTTGTATGTTACTTTAAGGACTTTAGTCTGAACTGAATATTAAAAGAATGGGTGGGGTATTAAAGACATATTTATGTGGCAACACCACCTTGCAAAGTCCTAAAGGATGGAGTTGACCCAGAGCAATAGCCTGTTATGGGGCAAGATTATTGTGTACAGATTTGCTACGCTGTGTCCAGTCCTTGGAGAGCAAAGAACCTCATGGGGGAGGGCACTTTTCATTTATTTGTTCTTAAATAGAATTTACAGAAGGAAATTATGTGTCAGAGTACTAGAGCTGTTTATAACACCATGTACTGTATTTGCAGCTGCTAACTAGCCACAAATTTCCTCCAACAACTTCTTTCCTCTATACTGGAATCCTCTGGCTAACCTAATGCCTGTTTTTTATTCCTGTGTCCCTTTAGAATCCCACCCTTTGTCTTTCTGTTACATTTACAAATACCAGGAAGAGAGAATTTTTTTTTTTTGTGAAAATTAAAATTCATGATACTGGCTGGAGATCCTTTCAAATATTTCTATTTTAAGCCATTTGCCCCTTTTGTAACACATCAAATTCTGTGAGCAGAAAGAACATAAAAGAGAGACCTTTGTCAAGGCTTTCAGATTTGGGCAGCAAAAATCCAGATAACCACTACAAGATAGAATATTTGGGGGTTTGTACCTTTTTCCTGCCATTTGATTGTCCAGATGTTTACAGTCTAACTTTACCAGTATTTTATTCCATAAAATATAGAACACAAGTTCTCCAGGCATCCTGCCCAATCTGCCATAACTTCTGTGAACTGCAGCAGACAAAAGTGTAATCTGTAAGGTAAGGTAGCAATTAGTTACTGGCATACTGCTATATTAAAATGAATTCAAATAAAATTATACCATCTCTACATACTGCAAATATAAGAGCCTGAAAAGTCCTGAATATCTTTGTGAAGGGATTAAGTAAGACCATGGGGGTACTGTAGCCACCTGAGGAACAGTTGAGACAGCGGTGGCCACGTTGGAAGAAGAACAGAGCCCTGAATGGTTGTGGGCTGGTTCCTAGAGTGATAGTGACAATATTGAAGAGACTAGAATAGTAGCATCTGGAAAAATTTGCCTTCCTTGAATCAAGTTCAGTTTCAGATAACTATGGCAGCAATACAGAACTGATTTGCTGCTGTTCTTGCTCAGATTTTCTTATTTTCCTAGCCTCATCTATAGCCCTTGGATTCCCCATCAAAGTACTAACCAAGCCAACCCTGTTAGCTTTGGATGGGATCAGCCAAGATCCACCAGGTTGCCACCAACTATAGGTCATTAGTATTGTGCAGATAGTCACATTTTGGGCCATAATCTATCTATTTCATCTGATGCTCAGCATATAGTCCTGTTAATTATAAGGTGCTACAACACACTTCGTATTTTTGCTGCAAAGATTAAGGCAATCAACCATTTGGAAATACACAGTGGGCTTATTTCTTAAATTTAATTGAGGGGGGTATAAAGAGGAGAGCCAGCATTTCTTGAAGAGAGCCTCTTTGCTCTGGAAGAAATCAATTTCCAGTCTGCAGTATAGTTTTTAAAATTGGATCTGATAAATGTTAATAATCTTATTAAACTGGAAGATGGGAACTCTGCTTATCTACCATCAGCTACACTTAAGACACTGGGGCCTGGCTGATGGGAACAGAGCTAATCAAGGAACCTCTGGAAGCTGTATTTGGCTTGAAAGATACAACTGTATTAAAAATAATTATATGTATTTTTGTTTAAAGGATCGGGAGAGGTAAGTTGTTAGCTATTATGGGATTATTGTAGATATGGTCCCACCACAAACCCCATGGCCTTCACAACATCACTCCAAAATTGCCGTCAACTGACTGTTTTTCTGGTAGGGAAAAATGGTAGATTTTATGCTATGAATAGGATTTTCTTCACAACAAAGCAGTAGCTTGTCAAGGTATCTGGGTTCCAGGAAACAATAAGCAACTTTTGGTATTTACAGAATGCAAAGACACACAGAGACAAATCTGAAACTAACACCAGGCTGGGGAAGCAGGTTAGCATCTTTATAAGTGAAAGTTGTCAGTGTGCTATTACAGTCCAGCTAATTCTAATAATTCCTGTGGTTCCTTGTCATGTAAACAGATCATGTACAGAATAACAACATAATGTTTATAGTCTGTGTCAAAAATAGATCTGAATCTATTCAGATTCACACACACATCTCCAAAGAATTAGACCCATCTTCTGCTGGGATTTAAGCTGTGCAACCTCAATGTGCCTTTCATATGGAAAGAAAGAGTTGTTTTATCAAAGGCAGATGCTTCTAAATAGGGTGTGAACTCCTTTGTTGAGGGATTATCATGGACATAAGGGAGTGGTGCCTTGGGAATTATATAAGGAATATGTCTGTGCTTGTTTTGGTTTCTACGGCCTCAGGAATAAAAGGAAACCATATAAAAACAGGTAGCAAATCTGCAATTATACTATCCATAAATAGATATCTGAGTTAATCTCCCCCCATCCCTGCCAGTTTTTATAATTAAAAAGGTAGATTTTTATCATTCAAATCTTTAGGATACATGCTTATTAGAAGCTGAACTGTTTGCCTTTGTATCCCCAGTGATCATATTTAAGGGCAATATTTATGGTTTACCTGGGAAGAGCCCATTTATACAGGGATTTATTACATGCCCATGATCTGCCATGATCATAGTTCAGAGAAGTGTTTTTGCTAATTCAGCAAATGGGACAGGTGGCCTCAACTTTGTGGTGTGTTTCTCTCTCACTTTCTAATACTATCTCCTTTTTTTAATACTATTATTCTTGTGCCCAGGCAAACAATAAACTGTTACAAGATAGTATCCTGAGGTTTCTACTGTTGTTTTAAATCATCCCAGCTTCTGATAATCCATCCGAGTGTCAAATGTTGCACAAAGTACAGTAATTGATTCTTCTTCTCGGAGAGTTCTCAGATATTTTCAACAAGATTGAAATTCTCCTTTTATGTATTTTTTCACTCTATAAAGCTTTGAAGAGAGAGCAATGCGAAGGTTTTTATATGATATATACTGTGGTCATAGTTGGATGGCAAAGATTTACAAGTCTGAAGATTATCATAGATGGTACACAAAGATACCGACTGCAACAAGTTAGCAACCAGTATAATTCTTGAGGAGAGGGGCTAACTGTGCTCCCATTTTTTTCCCAGAAAAGGTGTAAAAAGATCATAGATGTGGGACTGCAAAGAAATAGGGAATGCCCAAAAAGTGCATTTATCTACAACCTTTATATTGAGGAAACAGACTAAAATGTCTGAGTTACTGTAGAGAACATAGAAATTTGCTAGCAAGTAAGCTGACGGACAGATCATTATTCTCAGAAGTCATAAAATCATCCTATTTGCCATCCATTTATGACTTTATAGGATACCACCTGCCTGCATAAGTCATTTAATTCCATCTTCCCCATTTTCTTTCAAGATCCAGAGTTTAGTGAGCTCAAGTTAACACAAAGAGGCAAACTGTGTTTAATAAAAATGTACTTCCAAGTAAACAATAATGACAGAATGTATTTCCTAAAGAAATGGATGATCCCCTAAGCTGAAAATAAACTTGACATTTCCTGTTGAGGATATATATATGTACAGTAATGACTTTCAAAGACAAAGACTTCATAGGCTATTTCTCAAAGATGTCATCTGAATTAAAAAATCTTTTACTTTGTGAATTTACATGATTAAAAAAAGAAAATAACATTAGTTATAATGTAAGCATTGTGCTTCATCTGCAGCCTTTCCCAACTCCGTATTGGATGCAACTTCATCCTTCCTATTTAGCGTCTCTAGTCTACGGCAGTCCAGGACCTTTGTACTTATCAGGTTGAAATTATTAGAATGGTAGTTGCATAATTAAATGCTGTAGAGAGGAAGGAGAAAGTCAGAGAGAGAATTCAGTCCATGAGCGCTGAAGTAGGACTGAATAATGCCCTGAGAGGAGATTCAACGTTTACTTTTAAAAGGCAACATTGATCTCCTTTCCTCACTGCATCATCATATGGATGCTCAACCTCATATGAAGTTCAACTTTTTATAGATATTTTGTAGATGTTTATAGACTGAAGACTGAAAGCAGTTCTTATTTACATAGTTTGGCTGTGTCACTATAAAATCTGTATTATCAACAGCACTGAGATTTAATATAAATGTCTCTTCTACGTTCTCTTCACCAATCACAACTATAAATAACAAACAGACAGTTAATTACTGTAACATAACCTGTAGCTATTCAGAAATAAGCCTCCTTTAAATCAGTGGATTTAAATACCATTGCTTCATCCTATCTACCTAAGTTTTTTAACTGATAAGTTCAAAATTGCTATTTTTAGATTCCTAAGATATAAAATGTGGCAGTTTTGGCCTTTCATGTTCAAAGGAACAATTTTGCATCCTTTATGATAAATTCAATTTTGCTTAAATTAACCAATTGTCTCCTTACAAAACCTATCCAAAATCAAGATGCTACCATATGATCAAACAAGTTTTTCTTGAAAAATAGAAAAAAATATTTTCAAGTGTTTCCTGTAGAGAATTGGCTTACAAAATAACACAGGCATTTATGTGTGAGGACAGGTACCTTTTAAACAAATGATCTGAAATGTAACTGGATTTTTTAAAAAAAGATCTTCCAAGGATGAGATTAATAAATGTCTTCTTGGCAAGCAAAAAACCATCAGAACTAAAAGTTCATCAGATGTCTTTTGCAAAGAAACACTGACATTTTCACATTACATTTGTTCACAGAACAACTTTACACATTTATAAATATTTCATAGGCAATCATTGTGTTTTGGTATTATATTCCAGGACTACAATTGGACTCGGAGCCTTCGATCTAATTGCTGTTTAAATCTTCATGAATGGGCTTTCAGGAATCCCTCAGTGGTGAGATTTCTCCAACAGAAGAAAAGCAGGAAAGCGGTTTTTCCTATTCCCTCTATCTGTACGGTTTCTTTTCTCCCTTTCCAAAGCTCTGGAACAGTGGAGTGGGGAGATAAAAAAGGGTCTACAAAGACAGTCCATAAAAAACATGCCTTCTCTAAGCAGAAATGTCTGCTGGCTTGAAGGCTCTTCTGCAGATAGAAGAAGCACTTCTTTTTAGGAATCACTGTGATCCAAGTTTGCAATAAAGATAAGCTAGACTGTTTAAAACCATGATTAAATCACTGTAGTTGATATACATCACATAATAAGACCAGCGTGGGCAATCTACAGCCTACAAGTTGGAAAACTACCCAGCCTAATTTTTGCAACCATTTTGCAGTCCAAAACCATGCCCCCGAAACTCTATGTTAAAACACTGAAAAATTGCAAAACACTCAAGTTACAATTTTGAGGGAGTTTGGCAACTACAATGCAAAATAATGATGCAAAAGTACCTATCAGCTTTTCTTGCTCTTTTTCAGGATCAAACTTTCTCAATCTTATATTAGTACTATGTAATTGTAATTTGGTTGTTTTGTTAATATTTTCATTAAAGAACACTCTAACCTATACTATAGTTTCATTCACTGCAAAAGAGAGCTTCAGTTTTGTTTGCCAAATGTCCATTGTTATGTTTGATGTTGCTCATATGCTGTGCATAGAATGAGCCACCCAAATATCCATAGCTAATATTAGATTTGAATGTTAGGCCCAGTCAAAAGCAGTCTCTATTCAATTATTTAAGAGTACTTTCAAGGTTACAAGAATTTCTCCATCTGCCCACCTTGCTCCTGATCTTGACAGATTAACTATTCTCATGGGGGTTGGCCCTCCTGTGTTTGATCATGCGTAATGACTCTAGGCTGCTCTCCCTCTTCACACATGGTTCAGTCCTTGTTTCCCCCACAGTTAGAGAACATGATCTGGGCCACAGTATAAGTCCATCCCTACTATGGATTGAACAATCTATGAATGATCCTTTTTAACTTTAGAGTTTGCAGTCATATCTCCCACTCAGATAACTGAAAATGAGTACAGCAGTAGTAGGAAGAAGAGGAGGAAGAGGCAGCTGTGGGCTAGCTGCTCCACTAGTCTGCATGGTAGGATCTTGGCTGCCAAAATACAGATAATTTCTTGCCATATATTGGTTGAGCCAGTGGGGAAAGCAGCCAGTTCTATATAGGAATAACAGCACTTGTCTACATTTACTGGTATTGCTGACCAATGACTCATTCTTCCTTGGAAGATCTCAGCTGTGTCCATGGAGCTGAAAAGTCACTAGAGACAGAGTTCCAGGTTAATACCTTATATGGGATGATTGGGTATTAATGCAATGGAAACTATGATCTCCCCCTGTACATAGGTAGACAATGGCTATTCATTACAATATAGACCACAAATGGTATTATGGAAATGTTGAGCTGCAGTGAAGAAAATAGTCTAAATGTTCAGCCCATGAAAAGGGAGCTCTTCAAGGCATCCTACCATGTATTGCTTTAAGGAATTTGCTGGAGCTTTGAAGCAGTGTCGATCACATGCTTGCCCAGATTGTAATGGCTGACATATTCTAAGCCACAATATAATTTATATGGTTTTGGTTCAGCATGTTATCTCATACAACTCACTAACTTCAAATACTGACCTGCATGTTCTTCTTAAAAAGAAATGAGACATCTGGAATCTTGCTTAGAATTCAGATATGGCGAGAATTAGATCCAAAGGCTGTGCTCACACTACATCCTTATCCATTGTTAAATGGCTTACTCATTAATACAATCTGTTGGGCTTGTGCATTACACCAAATCATCCACTATCCCATGCAAAATTATGTTGAGCATATAGCTTAGCCAAAAAAATGTCAAGCTAGATGGCACGCTTTAGGTACATACACTTGACCTTTGTATTATTTCTATGAAATAATGGGAAAAAATAACAATTGAATACTTAAGCTATCTTCAAGGAAAGTCTTAACTGGACCATCCTAATTTCTTTCTTTTATTGATAACCTTGTTTTCTCTCAATAATTATCTGGAAGACTCATTTGCTGCAAGATCCTTCTGTTCTAATTTCGTCGCTGATACATTTCCTGTTTCTTTCTGTGCTGTACAAATTATATTTGCTTTTAGGTCAACAAATCCGGAAGTCTGATGAGTGCTATTTTTGCACATCCAACCTCCTTGTTTTCATTTGCTAGAGATTAGCTATGTCTTTTCCTATAGAAAGAGCTGCCACTTTAGCTCCAACTAGTAAGAGAAGAGCACTAGGCTGCTGGCAACAACATGGATTACAAGTGCTAAGCAATCTTGTGCAAAAAACAAGAGATGAATGGTGAGCCACTAACATTATTGGGGCCCTCAATAGATGTCTCTATAGTAGCTTGGACCTCAAGAGATGTCTCTATAGTAGCTTGGACCCATTTGGAGTGAAGGCTTTTAATAGAGTTATGGGGTTGGGTGTACTTTTCTGGGAGACAAATAAAAATAATGTATTTCTCCCTTTGTTTAGTTACAACAGGAGCAATTCTTGGGATCTGGAGAGGTTGGACTTACCTATCCCATGCTATCATGAAGGTACTGGCCAGAGACACCACAGTCACAGGAGGAAAAATAAAAGTGCAGTATAGAGCAACAATAGTGTTGCCCATCTATGAGTTAAAGAAATCAACCAACATCCTATTAGTAGAAGCAGCTAAATGAAGGCTTTGTTCAAATGTCCTGGCTTATTTGCTTCTTAATTTAATTGAAATTATAAGCCTTTTTCATGGGTTATACTATAGCTTGTAAAAAAAGAAACTTATTTTGAGTTTGGCAAGCAGAATGAGCCACGTAGGAGTCACAATTGCTCATTTTGGATAAAATAAAATTTAGAACATTTTGGCTTATAATGCTTATGATACCCAAGTCTGGAATTTTCTGAAAAATAAAACCTTTCAGGAGGAAACTTCCACAATCAGTTCCACAGCTTCTGGAGAAAGTACACCCACTAATCCCAAATAAGTATTGGCTCTGATAAAAGCAATATCAGAAATTATTACCATACCTGCAAAATTATAACGGTAACTGAATCATGTTGTACAACTTCTCATTAATCTCAGAATAAATGCTAATTTGTAGAATTCCATAAAAAAACAAATGTTCATTAAAATAGTGAATGAGCATCACAAGGAATTAGATCAGCACATTGCTCAAAACACTCAGTAATTTGGACAGCTTAATTCCCAATAATTAGGATTGTGCAATTCTCTACGGATGTTTTAAGCTGATCAGCATACAGTATTTCAAACACGTGTTCTTCAGAAGAATCTGTGTGATAAGAAACTTGACCTATCATGTATATATCTATCAGTGTGTATTTTGTTTCCTTTATAATCTAATAAGAACTCAATAATTGCATTCTCCAGATGTCTCACATGAAAATTCCCAGAATCCTTTGCCAGTGACCACCCTTACTGGAAATAATAAGAGTGGGAGTTCCAGTCCATAGTATATATAAAGCACTATGTTATCTGTACCTTAAATTGAAAACAGGAATAAAGATGGTGCAATGGTATAATCTTTGCGTGAATTGATGCAAGTTAATAAAGTGGAACCAATTACCCAGAGACGTGGTTGCTTTATTTCTTGTCCATATCCATGGGAAGGCTAGACAGTTTATTTGGATTCACAACACAAGTTGTCCGTAAGTCAGGCATTCTTAACCTGTGGACTGCCTGTATAGGCAATGGCCATTTACTGAAGTGACTAAAATGGATGTGACCCCAAATCTACACTGTCTAAGCTGAACATACTGCTTACTTGATTGCACTGACTATCTAAATCAGAAACAAGCCTCATTGGAATTCCTGTTCTGTTTCAATTTGTTGTAGAATCCTGTCAGACACAAAAGACCAGGTCTGCTCTTAAAGATTCCAATTAAATGATTTATTACAAAATCTAAATATAAGAATATTCTCAACTAACAGTCAGCTCCTTGTTGGCACCAGTTAAGGTTCAATGGCAATGAGGAGGGGGGAGTTGGACTTAGAATGTTCATGGCTATGTAGCAACTGGAAATTAATCCCTCTTTTCCCTTCACCTGGCTCTGCCATCTCTTCTCCTACAAATCCACATTCTATTTATTTGTTAAATGTTTATGCTGCCCATCTCCCTGATTCAGTGACACCACACTTAGATAACTTCTGGGGAAGGCATGGTAAACTGAAGACATCTTCATGAAAGCAGAGCAGATTTCACAAAACATCATAAAATTTTAAATGTTAAAGGAGATATTTGAAGAAGGGAACAAAAATTATTAGTTACTATATCAAGAGTACAGAGAGTGTGGTGGCCAAGCAGTTAAGACACTGGGCTTGTCAGTCAGAAGGTCAGCAGGTCAGCAGTTCAAGACCCAAGCACCACTGTGTAACAGGATAAGCTCCCATTACTTGCCCTGGTCCCTGCCAACCTATCAGTTCAGAAGCATGTAAAAATGCAAGTACTGTACCTGTAGGTAAATAGGTACTACCTTTAATGGGAAAGGTAATAGTGTTCCATGCGCCTTGGTTTATAGTCATGCTGATCACATGACCATGGAAGAATCTTGGAAAAATGCTGGCTCTTTTGGCTGTGAATTGGAGATTACCATTGCCCCCTAGAGTTGGACATGATCGGCAGGGGAAACCTTTACTTGTTTTTATATCAACAATATCAGTAATGATGTTTGATTCTATAGATAATGTCCAAAAAATGTTAATGAGGGAATGACAGATATGGAGCAAATTTTTTCTGACAAGACAGAAAAAATACCAAAAATGGAACTACAAAAGATAGGCTAAGAGAAGGATTTGGAAATTGATGCATTATTAGATATACAAAATAAACTAACTAAAGTTTTAAAAAAATTAAAGGAGAATTGACAAACCAGGAGAATGACCTGGGAAATACTTTCTTATTGGATCTCTGTAACAGGCTTGTTAAACCTTTGAAGAAGTCTGTGCAATGGAATTAAGAAGAATTGAAGACAAATCAAATCCTATGACAATATTTGAATGAACTAAAAATTAAGACTATTAGAAATAAATGGAAGGAATGTAAAGCCGATTTATTTGATCAAGGTTAAAAGAAGACCTTGATGTGACAACTTTTATGGACTTTTTGCTGACACAAGGACTGAAAAATTGATATTTTATGAATCCACATTTAGAAAAGAAAGAAGAAATTTCCTGATTTACGTGCTATTCTAGTTTAAGATTCCTGGATTATATCCTGGCTATTGTTTGAAATTATTTATTTCAGAATGTCTTGTTGGGGGAGGGTGGTCACCCTTCTTCCTTGAGTGTCTCATAGGAGATAAAAAATTGGAAATGCACATTTCTTCCACATTTCTTAGGGGTATGCAAAAAGGCCTGTGTTTGTGTGTGTGTGTACACATAAGTAAACAGGCCTTTTTGCATGTTCCTAAGAACGTATACAAGCGCACACACATACAGAATTTAAATTTAATATGCCATAATTATAGAGGAATACACACAAACACATATATACACACCTCTGTTTGAATCACTAACTGCTACCACTGTATCCCGTCACACTTCTCTCAGATTCAGTTGCTCTATAGCAGCCAGGCAATATATTCTGCAAAATGTGGAAAACAAGGCTGAACATTCCAGTAATAGCACAGGATTTCATGGGGCTATATAAAGCAATCTTCTCAACAAAAAAGGTTTCCTTTCTGTCAAAGTTTAACTGTTAACATTGGAGCAGTTAGGACTTTTTTTTTAAATGTGGCAAGACGCCTAATATTTTCTATTTTAAGCAGTCTATATATACTACACTAACTCCTAGGGACATTTGCTGATTGTGAATGAAAGCCAACAAGGACATTTTAAAAAGCAGTATACCTATAGGAACCAACATTTTTGGTAGATTTCTGTAATATTAATTAGTATTAATTCCTTCCAGTCCAGCTGATTACCTGATGAGGAAGCAGCATAAGAATTGTTAATGAAATGACAAAAGAGCATTATGTATCTTATTACACAGAGAACATGAACTCAGAGCTATAAAATTCCTGGTCACAAAAAGAAGAAAAAAATTTACTTCAGGAAGAGTATTGTCTTTCTACAATTACTGCACTTAGCCTTCCACCATCTGAAGCATAGTAAAGATTAAAGATAATCTCTTCAAACAGAATTTGATTGCTGGAGTCTTTATGAACACATCCATATAGTTTTTGTGGTAACAATGCAGCAGTCATTGCCTTTTTATGAGATAATCTGTTGACCTACAGTCCTGGGATTTCAAACTGATTTCACCCAACTGTTAACCAGGCCTAACCTTGTTTTCCCTTCCAAAATAAAAATTACTCCTATTTTTAATTTTGACAGTGGTGAAGAAGTACCTGAGTTAGTTCTCTCAGCACAACCACCTACTGTAATGAGAAAACAGATCCGAAAGAAGTATGTAGGGAAGGCAATTTCCATTTCATAATTTCTTAATTTGACAACAGCTTCAACCATTTGCAATCTCTAAAATGATAGCTTTGAATGGTATAACCATCCTTCCAAACAGTTGATTAGTAATTAGAAGCAATGCATGGGAATTTGTATTAATGGAAAGGTCTGTGACAATATTAACGGCAAAATATTCTATGCATTCTACTAAGCAGAAACATTTGCTTCAATATAAAAGTATAAAAATGAAATACTAAGATCAGTATTATCCAGTCTGCTGCCTGCCTAATTTATGTATTAGAAGGGCCAAAGTCATCCTGTTATAAATGACAAAATAAAATAACAATAGCAAAACAGCCAGAAACATCACCAAAATACTTCAGAGACAAATAAAAAAATATTACTGAAGAAATCAGTATTTATTAAGAGCCTAGCATTTCTCTTCCCTCTTCATGGTTTTAGACAATGACATACTTTGTTTTTTTCAATTCTGGATGGGTTTAATGCTCCTAAATATGATTCCTGAAGAATAGTATGGTCAATACTATTGATTGTATGTATGGTCAATACATACAATAGTATGGTCAATACTATAAATTACAGGTTAATATACCAGTAACTCAAAATGTTTTTGCTTATTATGAAAGTTTAGTGCAATTCCTGCAGGGCCAACTGTGAAAATAATCATTCTATTACAGGGAAAAAGGGGAGAACAATAACTCTTAGAATCATAATAATATGATCTTGTGCTTGAGATTCCCTATTCATTTAGATGTTGATCAGTCATTAATGTCAAGTTAACCACCTCAATCCACAATAATCACAGTGATCAAAATTTACCTACAACAAGTACAGGATCACACATTTTCCCACAAGAAAAATTAAGCCAATTCCAAAATATACATGCACAACCAAAACACTCACCAGGCACATTTGTTTGTTTTTTACCTTCCCATCTCTCTATACACTGTATACAGTATCTTCAATGTGGCAATGTGCAGTGTGGCGTACTAATTTATAGTAAAGATTTCTCTGAAGCAGCTTCAAACTTGGTGTCTCACTGAGGTTGCCTTACATAGAAGTTAAACTTAGATTGTCTGTTTCCAGGGCGAGGAGTGAAAGAGGCAATCTTTGTTAAAAAAGATAAACCTTCTTTAAACAGAAATGGTGGTCTCAGATACAACCTTCCTTCTGTTTACAA
>JANHZU010005529.1:37127-50980 GCA_032468055.1 Acrochordus granulatus | reverse complement strand
GATGATGCTTCTGCACCATTTCTCTATGTATTTAGAGAATAATTTAAATAAAAATTACAAAAGTGAAGATAGAAATTTTAATAGTAAGACTCATTTTACCAGCAAGAAAAAAAATAGGTGTCATGTTTTTTGATTCCTTGACTGGGAAAGAATTGTACGGTTTGCCATTCTATACAAATTATTGTATATGATCATATTATTTTTAGGTTTGGATAGTCTTACAGTTCAGAATAATATATATATATATACAGAATGAATATTAAAATATTGTTCCAAATGCTTTGTAAACCATCACAAAGAACTAAGAATCAGTGTTGCAAAATAACTTTTATTGTTTTAATGGGGTGACATACAATTTTCACTTAAGATATTTCAGGCAACAAGTTTTAATGTCAAACATAAATGTATAAAAGCTAACTAGTAATGCTTATGTTATTAAGATTATTTTCTTAATTCTAATTCTTAATAATCCTACATAAGCTGAAAGGTGGGACTTGCAGAATAGACTGGCTAAGAAAAATACAAGTCATTCACCATGATCCACTTAAATTTCTTTTCCTTTTAGCTTATTTATACCTTGTACTAATTTTAAGGAAGCTGCCTTGTGTTAGTTATCATGTTCAAAACCTATTTATTGGCATTTAATTTCTCCTGTTGTTACCATTCTTGCCTTTTATTTGTACATCTCTTGCACAGTAATTCAGTTGTGTTCTGCTTGCTCTCTTTCTAGGCAGAACAAGTGCTACCTACTAGATGCTTCTGGTTGATCTATCATTCACTGGCCATGTAGGCAGGGAGGGGGAGAAAACTCCTGGGAGAAATTCCAGAAGAGTAACCCTGTCCACCCAACTTTGGAATCATCACTTTAGCAATATTCATGAGAAACTCTTGTGTCTGTATTGAGAACATATGAGAGCCACCTACCACTTTAATTCAGTTAGGGAGCAAAGTGGTGTGTATATTGCATAGTGCTGAAAGAATAGGGCAGGAAGTGAGGACTGAGTGAAGAACAGGTCAGAGAAAGGAAAACTGGGGAAGGACAACATCTCAGCTGAATCCAAGGTACTCTTTCTCTGCTTGATAGCCACTTTATTTTTTTTACTCATAGTGGTGAGTAGATTAATAAGATTCTTGGCCCGTGAATATTTTAGGACAGTTGTATTAATATTTACAGACCATATTTTTAGAGAGATAGAATAGTATAATAGTTAAAGTTGTTGATTAATGGGAAAAACTAGGTTTCTGTCTGCAGCCAAATTCATTCAGCCAATCTCACAGGGTTGGGAGGAAAAACAGCAGGGGGTGCTATGCATGTTTCCTTGAACTATTGAATGACATGTAGGATATATGTCCAGTTAAATAACCCCCTAGCCTTCTAAAAAATATTTAAGACCAGATTTTTCCTTCAAGCACTGGGATAAGGTGAGATGGATGAGAAAATTTAATGATGTTGGAAGTTTAACTTTAGTGCCAGATATTTAAGGTCTGTGGTTTTAGTAGATATGAGTATTATATTATTTATTATTGATTGGGAGCTGCCCAGAGTTTGGGCATAGTATAGGATGGGTGGTTATATAATTAATGTTTTATGTGTTGTTGGGTTTTTTTTTGCTTTACAGTATCAAATAATAAAACTATGATGTGTTTGTCCTCAATGTCTTCTTAGTAATTGCACAAGTATTGCAGAAGTATTACAGGTAGTCCTCAACTTATGACTGGTCACTTAACCATTCCAAGTTAAGATGGACTCCAAAAAAGCCACTTATGAACCGGGTCCTATACCCTTCGCTCCATCCCCCCTCTTACCTTTCACTGTAGATCTCTTTTGGAAGCAGCCATTGTACTACATGGCTTTCCTATACAGTGGAGGCTACGTGGCTCTGACCCAAAATGAGTGCCAATTGGATAATTACTGCAATGAATTGTGGCTGCTTCCAAATGTCCCCTGCTTCCTGGGTGGAGCCTCACAGTTTGCAGGGAGGCTGAGGGGTAGAGTAGCCTGCTCCTTTCTAGAGATTGCATTGGGACACTGCTTCCAAAAGGAGAGATCTACAGTGAACAGTAAGTGATGGATTGGTAGTGGTGGTTGTGGAAGAGGATGTGGGACCCAATAGGATGGGAAGCAGGCCCAAGCCACCAGGGACACAATGGGGTAGGGAACCAGGTCTAAGGCTTACGGGGATCTTGAGGGGTGGGAAGTGGAGTATGGGTTGCCTTGGAGTAGGGGAGACCTGGGGGGACAAGGCAGGCCACATGTGAGCTGGAGAGGTGCTGCAGTGCAAGCTTGAACCTATGCTATGCCTCCCAGGGAGTCCCCCATTCCTGAGGCATCCCATACTCCACTTAACAACATCAGGGAGAGCAGGATGGGGTTGTTAAGTGAATCATATTGGCACCTTGCTTAATGACCATCGTGAATTGTGACCATAATGGGCAGGCTCCATTACAATCATAAGTGGAGGATTACCTATATGTATGGCATAATCAGAAAAATAACCCTCGAAGTGAACATTCTTTTCATTAAAGGCATTTTCCTACATAAACTGCAGTTGTACAGTTACAACATAGTGCAGTAGTTTAACTGTTTTTAATGTAATCATGTAATTGAATGTGATGTCCATTTATGGTGGTGTGAAAAATAGTACTTGAATCCAAGCAAAGTAATGAATGACCAAATTGGTCACTTTTGTGTTCATTTTTATTGTGATAGGAACTGTTGGACAAATACTTAATAGCTAATGCAACTAATCCAGAGAGCAAGGTGTTTTATCTGAAGATGAAAGGAGATTATTTCCGTTACCTTGCAGAAGTTGCAAGCGGAGATGACAGGAAACGTGAGTACTGTATTTATTTAAGCCTTTAATTTTTCAGTTAGAACAAATGAGGTATACTAAGCCACTGTAAAAAGGAGTGATATGTATATATCCTGCTAGTAGGGATAGTAGTTCTAGCTAATTTTTCAGTTTTCATTTATTTTTCCTTTTCTTCACAGAAACAATAGAGAACTCACAAGCAGCTTATCAAGAAGCATTTGACATCAGCAAGAAAGAGATGCAACCTACACACCCAATTCGCTTGGGTCTAGCGCTTAACTTTTCAGTGTTTTATTATGAGATCCTCAACAATCCAGAATTGGCCTGCACATTGGCGAAGACAGTAAGTTGTTTTGTGTGTGTGCTCTTCAGTGTAAAGGAAAAGGACTTCGTAGTCCCATCTACTTATGTTGTTGAGAATTGCAGAGAACTAAACATACCGTTCTTATATAGCATGTATTGATGTACAGTACTGTGCAAAAGTCTTAGACCATCATCCACTTTGTTTTAGCAAGTTTTAATGACCATCCATAATTGTTTTCAGTCTCTGTATTAGGATTCAAATAGAAAATTAAATATGTACATAAAATTTAAACAAACACAATTTTCAGAATTGTGGCAAAAGTTTCTTCTGGCAAAAGTCAGTATTAAATAGTACCAAATACTTGCCACTTTAGCCTGTGGAAGCTGTTTCTTCTGCTTTTTCCTGTTTTTGAATACTGCATACAAATTTCCTGTATTTTCTAGTTGTATTCTAATAAAGAGACTGAGACAAATATGGTCATTATACCATTGCTAAAACAACAAATCGAATGGTGGCCTAAGAATTTTGCACAGTACTATATCTTGTTTCCATCATTTGCTGTTACCTGCTAAAACAACTCATTAACAGTGAAGCATATTAAAGGGATCTTAATTTTTCTTCAAAGATCTTCTCTTAATGATTTCAGGATAGGGTTGCCACTATATAAAGTTGCATCTTTGGATTTATTGATCATAGTGAAACTTAATTTGAGGGAACAGTGTTTAGAATTATTCTCTTTTCCTGTTACCTAAAATATTTATTGATAAATCTTGTTTACCAGATAAAAGCATTATCACTAAGTTCTTTTTTTTTTGCTTTAAAGTTTCTCCAAGCAGGTTTTGTATTAATAAGAAATAGTCCTTAAATATAATTCAGAGCAGTTTTCATTAAAGAAATAAGAGATATCGATGAAGTTTAGCTTTCTAATTCAGTGTTTACTTTGAGGAAACTTTTGCCTGAAATGAGTAAGATTGATTTTTTCCCCCCTAGGCTTTTGATGAAGCCATTGCTGAACTTGATACACTGAATGAAGACTCATACAAAGATAGTACGCTCATCATGCAATTGCTTAGAGACAACCTCACAGTAAGATAATTTCTTTTAATCTTCTTAGAATAATGGTGTTTAAAATCTAGGTTTGCGATTATTAATTGTAGTTCTTTGGGAAAATACCTTTAGAAATAAGTTAAAAGTCAGTGCTGTTTGTTTATAGGAGTGTAAGCAGACATACATTATTGACATTAAGAATATTTCTCCTGACTAAACTTAAAAATGTATATATGAAATCTGTTATCCAAGTAACATGAACAGTTTTATATGATATAGGTAGAGCTATTTAGAGAAGTGTGAGCGAATTATTAAAAAGCCAGTTATCTTGACCATTATTTATTTACTCTACAGTTTGGAAGTTTTAAAAATTTGGGGGGTTAGGAAGGAGTCAAGTTGTTCACTCTGAAAGGCAGAATGTTTGTATATTTAAACTGAATGCGTCATACTTCACCCTGGTTGTTATTCTTTCTAGTTATGGACATCAGACAGTGCAGGAGAAGAATGTGATGCTGCAGAAGGTGCTGAAAATTAAGCTGAACCTGGAGTGTCATTCTCCTTCTCAAGAAATCTTTTTACACGTCTCATTCCTTATAGCTCCACTTGGATTTCCTATAGCAAAGAGAACCCATCCATATGTACGGAAATCAATTTATAGTCTTTTCACACTGCAGCTTTGGGAAAAATCCATTCCTTGATTTGTGTTTGTCTTGGCCTTCCTGGTGTGCAGTTACTGCTGTAGAAAAGTATTAATACTGGCTTAATTTCATGTAAACATAACTTCCAAACATTTAAGTAGCAGACTAAAGTTATGTGGTTTTTTTTTAAAAATCTGAACTAGGTCCTTAAAGCAGTCATTTTGCAATGACAAAAAACACAAATATTTGAATAATGCAACTAAAGAGTTTTACCCAATACAATTTTTCACATTCCCTTATCATTCAGGGGTTACTTGATTTGATTTTTACATGCGATTGTTAATTTCTTTCTTTAGGATATGGGAGTATTGGGCTACATAGAAAGCGTAGTGTGGCTTCTTATATATGTGTACAGCAGGAGCTAATGAGTGTTTAAATACAGGGAGTCTTCTTACTCTTCAGTTGCTGCTGTCCAATTGCTATCCCCTCCCAATAAAATATCACACTCCTGCCTTTGTAGTTCTGGTATTCACTTGATTATGTCTTAGAAGCAGCATGTTACTGCAAGAAAACAGGGAGTGCCTTTTTGGCAGACTAAATTGCATGTCATTTCTTAACACTGGAATGGGAAAAGTGGTCACATGTCCAAGTATAAAACTTTTCCATGCAGATTTTTGCACATGTATGAAGGTGTCAAGTTTGTCCAGTGATTTGTTCTGTAGGTAGATGGACCACTATTGTGTGTTGCTAATCATTGATTGTAGTCCCAAAAAAGCCTTGTGAAAATGTTAATGCCCTATGTAACAAAATAACATTAAATAAAATTACATTTTATAAACCATAAACTCTTGCTTTGTAACATTTGCATGCAGCTTCTCTAAAAAACAATTATTTACTTAACAAATTGGACTGCTGAATTGAAAGTAAAGAGAAATTACCTATTCTGTGTCCTTTTCAAGAAGTTTGAGAAGAGAATTCAGTCGCCCTAAGTTTAATTATCTCAACTTTTTTATCGGTTAATCCCAGTATTTTGAAAATGTTAAACTAGGAATATTGGCTGTATCCATGTTCTTCAATATATTCTGCCAAATTGACAACCTTAATCACAATTCCCTTGAGTGCGTAAACCCAAAAGGACACTTGTTATGAGATTACAATTGTAGGTGTAAGCAAGAAGTATATTGAGGAGGAATCCTACTGTTAAGATGTTGTATGTAGCCTGTCTCATAAAATATTTCCTATTCCTTTAAAATCAACCTCCCCTTTTCTCTAGATAAACTAAAAATGCCAGTTTCACCCTGGAAAGTATATCACTGAACATTGGATTAGGTATAGGCCATATTTTAAGGATTAAACATATGTAATGAAATAGATTTTAGATAGGGAAGTGGATCTGTATGTTGCTTAGTTTACCATTACATATTCTAGAAGTAAGGTACAGAACTGGATAGAAATCTCAGTTCTTAAAGTGCAAGCCAAATTACTCTGATGTATTAAAGAATGCATCATATTCATCCTCAAAGTCTTTCTTTTAACATCTGTTCTCTACTTAATTTACACCAAAATTCCTGTTAGAACAGATTTTTTTTTGTGAAATGATAGCACATTATAGGTTTCATGTCTGCTTTGTGATTGCTCGTTCCTGTAATTCCTCTATGCTGATGCCTTAGTATAGGATGTGACTGTATCATACTCAAAACTCTCTGCTTCCTACTGGCACAATAGTGATTGTGGTTTGAACCCTTAGACCTGCTTTTTCTGCTTTTGCAGAACTCTTGTATCTAAGTTGATTTGGAATTCTACAAATTAGTGGTTGCCTCTTTTATTCAATTTTCTTTCCAAAACAGCACTCAGTTGCTGATTTTTGCCCCCAGCCTATTGGTTATGCTCACTAAGATCAGTGGCCACATTTTAGATTTTTGGGATTAATCTTTCTATTGACTTAATGTTTCATACCTTTGATCCTCGTGAGTTTTAGTGAGTGCAACTCCCTTAGCTAGTATATTCTGCCCTCCAAACAATTTCATACCTTATTTTAGAATCTCTTCAGCAGATACTGCCTCTTGGAGAATTTGAGGGAAACATCCTTTAATGCTATTAACCCCTAAAACCAAACAAGACTGCAACTATTATTGTAAATTTAAGGTAACGAAAGAATGGATTAGTGCTAGAATTTTGAGTGAAAGTAGGCCACCTATAGCCTCAGAGCATCACATGGCTCTACTCTTTGTTGTGGCTTTCTGAACTTCCTGTGACCATGACTGTTAATACTGTAGTATGAAAAGAAACCATTAACAGTGTGTAGACATAAACTCAAATCCAGCTTTGCAAATTTAAGTGGCCCCATCCATTTTGCAGCACTTGGCTTTCCCTATTTTATGTTGTGCTGTCCTTGGCCACCAAAAGTTGCCCACTTTTGTATTTGCTGTATCTTGTAATTGTTTAAAAATAAAATATGCATGTACTTAAATTAAGCAGAATCTTCATGATCTATTGTGAAGGCTACATACACCATATATTAGATTCTTAGGAGCTTCTAAATATAGTATTCTAATCTCTATGTAATTTATGGCAAGTCAATAGGAGCTATTCTGCTCTCTACTATATCCTCTGGTCATGTTTGTTTAATTTATATGCCACCGAAATCCGGAGACTCTCGGCGGCTAATGTCATGTCAGGCACAAGCAATCAGATCCACAAAATAACTGATTTATTACTAAAAATCTCTGTATAGAAATCTTAAGACCGAAGGTTTGCATCTGAGTGAAAGTAGATAACAGTTTAGGGTATTCAAGGGAGGTTGGATTTTATTCTTTTATGGATACTTATGGATACTAAGCTGATACCTTATTTAACTTCTCCCTCCTGACCCTGTCAGCCTTTTTTCTACAGGTCATGGAAGCAAGATGTCACTTAAGCTGCAACATAGTGCTTCAAAAAAAAGTTTGCTTTCTAGGCAGGCCTACAATATTTTATTTTCTGAGTATCATTACCAATAGTGAGGAATGGCACCTAACTGAATGCATTCCATTTAGGATGAATTTAAGAGGGGAGTTCTGTGTACAAAGTTGTAGAGGATGGTTAGATGGCTACAGGGTTGATAGCCAGTGTTTGAATTGGTACTCATGCAAAGATACCTTTTAAAGTGAAATTGTGTGTTCATGCCGTGACATCTGTTATTATGTATAGTTATAGTCAAAAGCAATAGCAAATTTAATTATTGAAAACTGTCCCAGTCTATCTGAATTCAAACCAAAATATGCAGTTCTTGGCTTTAAATTCTAGACTTCCAATGATGAAAAAAATGGCAAAATTTATGTGCATGAGATGTGGACCACACAAATTCCTTTAATCCCTAGCTAAGAACACATTAGAATACTTCCAGAATGAGAAATCAGAACTGGGAAATGACTCTAGTTGCGCAGTTGTGTCCAACTCTTTGCAACCCCATGGACTGCAGCATGCCAGGCCTCCCAGAGTCCACCCAAGCCCACGCCCATCACTGACTATGCTATCCATCTCATCATCTGCCATCCCCTCCTCCTTTTCCTAATAAAACAGGATAGGCTTCAGAATTTTTGATCAACTTAAAGGACATGGGTTGTACATGTTAGCATTCATACAGTGCTTTGACATAATGTATGAAATCAGCATGCTTCATCCTAACTTTCCATTCCCTCACTGATACCTATGGTTGAAGAGGCACTTGGCATAATTTAAAAAAGCTAAACCTAGTCAGAAATATATTCAACCATTTATTGTAGGAATCTACATATGGATTAAAACTGTTGCCAAGTTCTCTTTAAATAGTTGTCTGCTTTCACAAAAGACCATTCCTTAGAAATGCTCAATCCACCCCCAGCATTAGTATTTTTGGGAAGAGGGAAACCTCACGAGATTTCAAAACTCTGCTTCAATAGATACGTATAAATACAGTAGAGGGCGATTTCCGGACTCTGAAAAACACCTGCGTCAACCCCACTGGATGCGAAGGTATCAGTTTCTGAGGAAAGGAGCATAAGGTCAGGGCTGCCATCCACAGTTGGCACCCTGACACCCCTCACAGTTGTAAAACGCTCTGACCGAGGAGGCCCCTCGTCTTTTACGGCTACCGGGCAAGCCTCGCAATCGGTCCCTAGCGAAGTCCCCTCTCGGCAGCCCCAGAGCGGAAAGCAAAGCCTGCTTCCCAAGAGGTCGATTCCCGGTAACTTCACCGGCGGCATTTCCATGCAGCTTTCTTTTCCCCTCGGGGGTTACTGACTTCCTAAACTAGCCGTCAACTCCAAACTCTCCAGACGATCATGAGCGAGACGGGGGAGCGGCTCAGCTGCCGAGCCAGACACATCTGGACAACCTCCACCTGCCAAGCGCTGAGGAAGCGGCATAGGAGACCCCGGCGGGCATTTGTGGTGTATACCCAGCGACCAACGATAACACTCGCCACGCTTTCAGCTCCGAGCGGCTCGTAACGGACAGGAGCAGAAACAGCCCCCTCCGCTCTTTTTAAATGTCGCCAGGAAACGACCCCGCCCCTTCCCGAGCGGAACAAGATGGCGGCCACTCTGTCCATCATGCTCCGCGGGAAGCCGGCTCCTCTTCCGGATGTTGGGGAGTTCGAGAGCCGTCCT
This sequence comes from Acrochordus granulatus, assembly GCA_032468055.1. Classification (NCBI taxonomy): domain Eukaryota; kingdom Metazoa; phylum Chordata; class Lepidosauria; order Squamata; family Acrochordidae; genus Acrochordus; species Acrochordus granulatus. The sequence continues at coordinate 41,550 of JANHZU010005529.1, read as the reverse complement.
GGGGCTGGAGGGGGAAGCGGGTGGTCGGCCGAGGTGAGCGGGAAGGAGGAAAGAAGAAGGGCCGGTCTACCGCCACCCGCGGACTATGCCGCTTCTGTCCCGCTCCGGTCGGCGGCTACTTCCCTCCTTGCTGCTGCTACTTGCGGTCGGGGTTTCGGCGCTGCGACCTCGGGAAGGACACGGGGACTGGCGATTTGGTGAGCGCTGGGAAAGAGGCGGAGGGCGCGGGGGAGCTTGCCTCGCTGCCCGCCGACAGGTGCTCGAGGGAGCCGAGCCGTCCTGCTCTTAATGTGGCTCGGCGTTCTGGGCTATTTCTCCTCCATCGGGGTGGCGCAAGCCGAGAAGACCCCTGTCGGGAGCCGAGCCGGATCTCTCAAGGGCTTCTTCCCGGATTGAAGCCCTCAGGTGGGGGTGCCAAGCAAGGGGCGGCGTTGGGGCAGAGAGTTGGTTATCGCGGGGAACTCTTTTGAGAAGCCGCACCGTTTCTCCACCGGGGAAGGAAGGGCCGCGTAGCTCCGCACTCGTGCCGTGCAGACGTTTGTTAGCAGTCGCGGGAACGCAGGACCGACGTCGTTGACTGGCCGAAGGCTGCCAGGGAAGACACGCGTCCTCGAGGACTTTTGAGAAGGAAGCTCGCTGGTTGCCCAGGGAGGGGCTGTTGACAGTTGTAAACCGATGGAAGGGGGGTACGTGCGGAAAAGGAGGAAGCCCTCTTCTCCTCGGGGCGTGTGTGAAGAATGCTCGAAGAGCTGCGCCCTAAAATGCCCGAATCCTCACACAGACGCGGCCGGCGTCCGTACTCCCGCGCAGGCGGAGGCGACGACTGCAGAAGTGAGATTTCGCGAGAGGTTGCCCAAATCGTCTTTCCCTGGGGTTCAGGGAAGCGTAGGGGGCCAGAAGGTCGTCTTCCGCGTCGCTAAGCGAAGCAGGAGGCGCTCCTCCCGGGTGACTTTCAGTGTCAATTTTTTTTAACCCGTGAAAGTGGGAAGGCGTGACGTGGCTGGGTGTAAAACAGAGTCCCGCGAACGCCTTTGAACCAAGTCGACTTCTGACGATGTACTGCGTTCGTATCCCAATGTTATTGTTTTATAAAGGCGGCGAACACGTCCCCCACACCTCCTTCCTCCTGTTTTCCCCACAGGAGCGATCTTGTGAGGTGCGTTGGCTGGGAGGGAGCGACTTCCTTATCCGGTGCCTTAACCACTAGATCGTGGTCACCCTGAAGTAGTTTCCTAGGCATCAGTACCTCAAAGAGGAGCAGCCCTTCAAAAAGTCCAAGTATTGTACTACTGGGTGGAAGTGGGGCGGCCCTTCGTGCTTTGTACCGTTCTTGTGCTGTGACTGGGGTTTTAAACACAACCAGTGATGATTTCAGATGCAACTAAGCATTGGACTGGTGTTAAAACTTTTCCTACAGCATGTGAGATGCGTCTGTATTATACGCAGAAGGATTTGGGGTAATAAATTAAGAAAAATCTTCACCCGAAGATTATACTAAACAACCTGCACGAGGCTTAAAGTAGCTAGCTGGTGATGCTCATAAAAGATCCCTTTAAAGATCTTAAGTGTATTATTTTGTCTGGTGCAAGGAACAAATTGTTGTAACTCCTAAATATTTCTGGAATGGGGTGTGGAGTTTTGAGTTTCAGTTCCTGGTTCTGCTATAGTTCTCCGGTATAACCATTTATTTTATCTTGTCATACTCCATGTCATTTCCAAGGGTTCTTGTAAAAATATAATTACTGGTATTTACATTTTATTTTGGCACTTATGCATTAAGTAAGACATTAAAATATCTAATAAACATTAAATATTTTCAGAGGCATGAGTGTCGAACACAATTTTTCTAAATCATAGAAGCCCAAATTAGTGGACCTGAGGCATAATACAGCTTCTATGAATTACCAGTAGGAAGAGTGTGTGGGATGCTCTTTTTTTTTTCCTTCCAAGCAATAGAATATCAGCGAGCAAAAATTTTAGAAAACGATCATCTGGAACTTAATTTCCAGGCAGTATTAAATAGTATTAGAAATAAATTAAACGAACGGTAGTGTAGTGATTATACATGCATCAATTGAATAGTTAATATTGTATTCAAATAACATATAGTATGTTTTCTCTATTTCTAGTTTAAATCCAGAAAATATAGTTTCTGTTGAAATACTCCTTACTTTTAACAGCTTACAATCAGTCTGCAAAAGATATTTCAGAATTGATTCATACATAGAAATAAAGTCCACATTATTTACTGTTTTCAAGCAAAATAATTGTAGTAACTACATAATAAGTATGAAAACTAAAATGAAAATAACAAATCAAAATTCAAAAAATGTCATAATTGTATGTATTATGTGATTAGTCTTAAAATACAGGTATTTTTAAAATAACTGCATAAATCTTTGGAAAGTTTATATTGTGAATATTTCATGGCAATGTAAATGGAATTTCCAGCTTGTTTCATATAATTAATTATACAGTATTATTCAGGATATAGTTTGAGACAGCTTAATTCACTTCAGTGTTTAATCAAACTGAATATTTCTGATGACAATTTCAGCTGTGGAAACTATGTACATGAAAACAATTCACATAAATAGATTAAGTGATGGAACATATATTGGCTTAGATAATTCTGGTCATTAATCAACTTTTGGAAACCTGTCATTTAAAATAATGTGCAGATGAATGAACTGTTAAATTATTTATCATTAACTGGAATAATATTCAAATCTTTTCAACAGAATAGCTCTAATTAATATTTTAAGCTGAGAGTGATTTATTGCTCTTCTTAATTAGTGGTATGTGTATTAAGTGTATTACTTATTGGGTAAGTATCATAACTGAGGTGGAATGCAGATACAAATATGCACCTTTAGAATTTGGAAAAGTTGAGCATGTAAATGGATTATTGATAGAAGAGAATATTTGTAGTTCAGGGTTGAATTGTGAAGTCCTTGATGCTCTCTGAGTTTGGTTGTTTTCCTGCAGACATTTCAAATGGATTATTTCCTTACATATTAATCATACTAATTTGTGAATTAAAAATTATATCTTAAACTAGGTTGGCTATCAGTAAAAGACTAAGTGTTTGAGGGTTTTTTGGTCATGTTTGTGATTGGTTTCACTATAATTTAAAAAATGATCTTATGACAATTTACTTTCTTTCTTGATAAGTAATGATTGGAAAATGTCTTCTTCATGACCGAAGTATAATTGGATCTTTGGCGGTCACTCATTCCCAGAATAAGCAGGCAGCTTATCTTAGATCCTGAAGAGGATCAGACCTGGTTAATGTTTGGATGGCAGATCATTAGGAAATATAAAGGAAAATTATAGGAAGGCAAATTACTTCTAAAAATGTTGCTAAGAAAACTGCATGGACCTGTCCATGTAGTTGTCAGGAATCAAGACTGTCTTGAAGGCATAGGAAAAAAATGGCTAAACATGAGTCAGGGAAGAGAAATCCCAGAAGAAGACAGTGACCAACCTCTTATGTATTGTCACCAAAAAAATTTCATGGTTATTTCCATAAAGCCACCAGAATTAAAGCTCAACTTTGAAACTTTATATGGTAAATAATAAATGAACCAGAATCAGATCACATTTTGATCTTCATTTCCTCAAGCTCTGGTGTAACATAGTGCTCTGGTTTGTAGAAAATTTGAAACACAGACTTTTGAGCTTTTATAACCCTAATTTTTTGTGAATTTTACATCCTATTCCATGTAATTATAAGTCAGTATTTCACTTTTTTATTCTGTTTAAGCCTTCTCTTTTTTTTCCAGAGAGACTGGAGTCTGTTCTTTCAGACTATGATATTCTTTCTGTGTCCAACATCCAACAACATTCAGTAAGACGAAGAGATCTCCAACCTCAGTCCCATATAGAGAGGCTTGTTAGTTTTTCAGCATTGCATAGGTATGATTTTTTTTCTAGTTAAATGCAGAATCTAGCTGATTCAGCCTTGTTTATGTATTGTTATACATACAGATGTATGCCTATTAGGAATGAAAAGGAAATTACTTTAAGATAATAAATATATAATTGGCTTTCATCCACAAGGTAAATGTATTGGCAAGTATGAAAATTCAGTATCTAAATCTCAAATATTTATGCAAAGTCTTTGAATCTCTTTTAAGATGTATCAGTGAATCTCTTTTAAGATGTATCAGTGTATTGATATATTTTCTTAAACATTTATTTCAGGTTGATAAATTAATAATTTATACTAAAACTATTAATAAACATTTTTGATACTGTTTGTATCAGTTCCATAGAGAGACATCTGAAACAATTATATTGCTAATATATTGTGTGTAAAGAGTCAAGTGTTTTAGTTACATCTAAATTAAATTCTTTTATAGGAATTTTAAATTATATTTAACATCAACAGCAGACCATTTTTCAAAAAACTTTCAAGCAC
>JANHZU010005528.1:77220-103580 GCA_032468055.1 Acrochordus granulatus | reverse complement strand
GATCTTGGGAGAACTTGCACAATTGGTGACTGACTGAATACTTTTTTGCCCCACTGTAGCTGAAGAAAATTTAGGTCAATTCTACATTGCTTCTTTATCTTTGTTCTAAAAGACGGAGTTCCCACCCAAAGACTGTGATATTGATCGCCAACCCTGATACATGGGCACTGCAGTGAATTACAAATTGCTCCCATGTGGCTTTCAACCAAAATATTATGATAGCCATTATGAAACCTTCTGAGTTTTAGCTCTTCCCTACCTGAGGCTAAAATGAACTTGGAAAATTCATCAAGACCTCAGAACTGAAAGACAGAATGAATCACACTCTGAAATGAACAGCTGCCTTCTGTCCAGGAGACACTGAACAAAGGAGGAGAGGCAGAAATGACTTTTTAATTTTGTCCCGTTTTCTGCAAGGGTTTTCATATCTTTGAAATCACTCCTAGCTGCACCACTGAGTAGACAGTCTTCAGATTGGCAGGGATTATTGTTTCTTGTATGTCCCCCACCACCTCAACCAATGTCATTAGATAATCTCCCAGTCTGGCCTCAATGTCTGTCACAAAATGAATCAAGCTCTCACTATTTTCACCAGCATAAATATTTTCACATGTACCCCAACATTCAGGAAAGGGTGTTGCAAAGTCCAGAAAAGTATTGCAGGATAACTGCGCATTTGGCCACCTGTTCTTCCCCCATCCTTGTTAAAAGTAATGGCTGAGTTGAGTTTTGGAGCTTGGTAACTAGCATGAAGTTTTCAAAGATAGCATATTGTTAAAGATGAGTGTGCAGCTCTGGGATAAGAGATATTTAGATGACATACCATAAATGGTACATTCTTTCCCTGAAGGATTACAAATGTGATAAATAAAACATATAAAACAATTCAGAAGTGCTTCCTTTGGCTCACCATTAAGCATGGTTTTCCAATCTCTTTTCATGGCCTTTATTTTCAAATGATGTTTAGCAAGCAATGGAGATCTTCCCATTTCATACTAAGGACAGAGTGGTAGACTACAACACTGATCATCCCCAGATGTTGTGGCACAGCAGAAAAACAGTCCTGCTTCATCCCACCATGAGCAGGTTTAGGCTCAGCATTTATGGGTGTTCTTACATTTATAAGGAAAGTGCCAAGATTGCAATGGAAACACTCCAAATGGATTTTATATTGTTGACAAAAATAAATCCACTCTAAGTGCTTTTTATATCTGCAACAAAAATAAGATCCATTCTGCACTTATAGGCTTTCTACTATGATAGGAAACCAATTATTTAAGGTAGAAGCCTTGGCATATAATGGGGAAACAGAAATACAGATCAGGAAGGAAAAGGAGAAAGAGGAGGGAGGGAGGAAAAAAATTAGCATTAATGTTTGCTATGAATTTTCTGTCCAGAAAAAGTAACCTGATTTCTACAGTAGATATAGAAGCACATTTATATGCAGTTTGTAAAACTGTCATCATTAATGTGCTTAATTGGTGGATGAAAAGGAAAATTAGGCAGCAATTCTCAGTAGTCATGCTGAATGTAATTTGGTTTTTTTTTGGAGGAGAAAGGGGGTGTATAGAAAGAATAAACTGTATTTTAGAAGTGATGAAACCAATTTGTCCCATGTATTTTGTTTTTCTCTTTTAAAAGAGAGAAATTTTGGTCAGTGACCATAATAAAATTTCTACTCCATTCTAAGAGAGGAATAATTATGCTTAAGATTAACATTCAAAAGGGCCAGTCCCACTGAGTCCAAGGAAGCTAATTTTCAAGGCAGCGTGTTTTGCTCTATGGCTTCCTTTTCAATCCATCAATTTATAATCCAGGCTGGTTGGGGAATTCTGGGCATTGAATCTACACAGCTTAAATTGTTGAGGTTGAGAAACACTGTTCTATGACGATAAACTTTTTTTTAGGAATGACAATTGCTCCATTAAGGTGAAGGCAGCCGCCACCTTTGTAGAAACCATGGAACTTAGAGTCTAAAACTCTCTATACTCGGTGCACTGGGGTTAAAATGTTTTATTGCCCAAGCTTTTGTCCCCATGCTCGTGAACTTCATCAGAGAAGGAAGAAAAGTTGGGGAAGATTACACTCACACAGGCATGTGGGAGATGCGCACCCGGTGTAAGAACCACATTGGCGTTGGTATATGGGGACAAAAACTTAGGCAATAAAACATTTTAACCCCAGTGCATGGAGTATGGAGAGTTTTGGTACATTTCCTGGGGTGAATATTTTTGCATTTGTAGGAACTCAGAGTCTCCCCAAAGAAAAGCAAGGTGGACGGTATATAAATTTAATAATAAATACATAACCCGTAGCATTGCTCTGGGTCCAAATGGTTGAGCAGTTGAGAGACTGTTGTGGTCTGGAGCACCGCAAAGTTCAAACCACATTGTCTACTCAGCATTTAATTTTCCAAGTAAAGCGCTGTTTTTGGAAAGGTTCACCCAGGCAACATTTAATATGCTCAGATTCATAAATCTGATGTATTTCATGTTGATATTTATAAACAGCCTAAATATATCCCATTGGATCTTAGGTGTTAAAACAATACATCATTTTTACATTGCATCCTATTTCAGTTCTGAGTTTTCACACATTTGACCATGTGAGATGCTGATGAGTGGCTGTTAAATGATGGCTTAGGATGGGGCTGTGAGAGTCAATTAAAATTTAATTAAATTTTAAAAGGTACAATGTCTCTAAAAGAACAATAGTTTTGTTAGTGGGAGTTTAGGATTTGCTTCTAGGTAAATGGAGATCAGGATTAAAGGAATCTGCCCTCAAGTTTACAAAATGACCTTGGGTTACATATATATTCTTTAGGTCAATAAAGAGAGTGAGTGAATAAGAGAGGAATGAACTAATCTGTCAATTTCATTTTCTCACAGTTTCAAATCAGTGCAATTCTGCATCAGTTTACTGTTTCAAAAAAAAAAAAGTCCCACCATCATTCATTTTTATATACTTTTGCACAACTACAATGTTTGTAATTTCCCCTTCGGTGCTTATTTTAGTGAGGAACCTTCTCTGAACATTTTCCTGTGCTAAGATGCCCATTTCTTTAATGTCATATCCAGGAAAGTTTGGATTTTGGCACAAAACCATGCTTTTGTGCAGGGACAGATTGCGTACGCATCTAGCCAAAACTATTCACTGAAATTTCAGTCCCTTTCTGCAAGTCTGCATATCACACTGAGCTTCTTGGAAACAACATGAGAATATGTAATATTTTCATGCTAAAGATATGTATTTGTTCACCCAACTAGGTCAGATAGAACAGTCATGCCCCAGGTCTTCTCAAATGCTTCCATCTAGTGGGACATAGGAAGCATGCATTTTCCATAATGATCTTCCCCTGGAGATCTAATAGGTCTCTACTGTTTTAGTCTTCCAGAAGAGTGTAAAGGGCTGGCTGTTCTCTGGAGTGTTGGGTCAAAGAGAGATGGTTTTGCCAGAGACATCCAAGGAGGATGGCTGAGGGAACAGGTGTTTTTATGGTCTATATTGTTCCTTGTTTTTATAGTTGTTGTGAGCTATCCACAGTGATGTTCTAAGATGGGCAACCACATAAATATTTCAAATAAATAAATAATGATGTCTCTGCTTCAGGAAAGATGATGAAAGAGGCACTGATGTTGAATGAAATCTCTGCCTCTACCTACCTACATACATATCTATCTACCCACCCATCCATCCATCCATCCATCCATCCATCCATCCATCCACCCACCCATCCATCCATCATCTCTCTATTTGTGATAGATAGGAGATGGAAAGTAAAATATCCTTTTCCCCTTCTTCTCAGTTTCTCAGACTTTCAGAAATCCCCAAACTTTCACTAAATTCACAAGGATAAAAATATTTTGTAATAGTGATTCATTTAAAACAAATCTATAGAAAAGTCAAACTCAACAGAAGAGCTTTCAGGCTCCTGAAGTTCAATACCAAGAGGGATTTTCTTGGAGCTATTTGGGCTGCTACTCAATATACCTCTCTTTCCATTTCTTTTTAATTTCTTGCCTGAAGACTGAAATGTCCAGCAAGACTATTCTATGACAACTGCAAAAGGTCCTCACTTGTAATGCTGCCACATTTTCCAGGAAGTCTAATTAATATGCTGGAAGACATATGATGGAATACTAATTACCAGCAAGGCATATGGAAAACATATGTCAAAAGGACATATGGAGGATCTTTTGAGAAAAGGGCACATGAGGACATATTAATGTATTAATTGCACTAAGTTCTAATGAAAAATGCTCTTTTGCTAGAAGTACTAATGCTCCCTTGAATCATAAATGTCTGCTTTACTCCTGAAATCCACACAGACCTTCTCAGGCAGCCTTTTCCAACTCAGTGCCTTCCTTACATGCCAGGGTTCAATAATTTCTAATACAGACAAAATATGGATTTTGAAATAATCCAAAATATCTAAAGAGGAGAGCATCAAGTTAAAGAAGGTCTCTTTATGACTTCCACTATCAGCTTACGTACATAAAGTTAATATATTCTGGGGGAAACAAGGACTTGGCCAACTGTAAAAAGGGGGTGCGGCCTGGAGTCATTGCACATGCACAAACGCCAAAGGTCCAATCCCTCGTGAAGACTGCTAGCCTTATCTGGGGGAAAGCAGGTGTGTGCTGGCAGTTGGAGAAATTCTTGTGACCTTGAAGCTTCAATAAATCTTTAGATTATAACTGCACTGTCTGGACCTGCTTTTTCCCACCTGACAAGTATATTCCCCAGAAAGGGAAGGAAAAGTAGGAGTTTAAAATAATTTCCACAGAACTATATTTGATGTAGGAAGATGTCTTTAAAACCTTAAATCAACTTGGTTGGTTTTGTCTGGACTCAGAAGTCATATCAATATTCTGAGAAGTGATCCCAGGGCTATAAGGCCACTTTGGGGAACAGAAATCTGCAGGCCACTTCTTCCTTCAAGTCACCAGGAGCCCATCTTGACTGGATTTTTTCAGCATTACCTGAAAAACCACAGATTCAGATTTGCCCTTTGTGAGTCTAGGTCATCCAGGTTAGCAAGGGAAGAGAAGATGCGGTTTGGATGTTTAGGAGAGGAAATGTCTTCTAGACCTCCAGAAATCAAAAGTGATGGGAACTTTACCACTAGTTCCCAGAATTCAGACTATTTCAGACAAACTTCCAAATCTCTGAGGAACAAAGTGAAATTTCACTCTCAGCATAATTGCGATTACTACTAAACCATAACAGCCCTTAGAATAGGAGGTTTTGTTGCTGGGGCATCCTCCTCCCACTGTTCCAGTGAATCTGAATTTCAGAAAACACTCAACCCATTCACCCCATATTCAGGATGAATATTTGTAGTTTATTCTTCCCTGGATGTATAAGTTTCTGCCAGGAAAATTTGGGAAGCAGTCTGACCAAAATGATTAATCATTTGATCTCATTTCAGTTCTCATTTATGTCAGATTTCTGGCTGAGTTAACTTTGGGGTTTGAGAAAATGGGGAACAGAAGCAGAAAGAAACCCCAGCTTCCTAACTCAACATCCAGAAGCCTCCAAATCCTGTCAAGGAAATGGCCACAATCATGTGGTCAAGATGATTTCTTGACTGTGTAGCTTTTACGATGGTCTGACTCTAAGTAAAGGGAAAACACATGTGTGACAGGGGTCCCAAATTCACCAAAGCAGGCCACACCTTTTCATGTCGGTGGCATCTCTCCCTAGTTTGGTGAATTCAGGACTCCTGCAAAGACTACACAGTCAATGAGGTACCTTGAGGTGTATTTCTTACATTCCTGCCTTCTTCTGCACTTGAGGTTATCTGCACTCAGACCTTTTAAGAAGTGTGGAGTACCTGGGAATTCTGAAATGCACTGTGGAACAAGGTTTATTGCCCCAGTCTCAGATGCCAATATTTCATGCTTGGACTTGCAGTTTTCAGGAATATGCTGAAAACGTCCTCCTTGTTTGCCAGGTCAGGTGTCATCATAGAAAAAGCTTACAGTAAGCTTCTTCTGGACTTTTCCACTTCAATATTATGATGGTGGAGGGGATGATGGTTAAAAGATTCCCATAATATAGCAAGTCAAGTTAAAGGCTAGACTGATTATGTCCGACATGCTAGTTTTCCATATGCAGGAAGTAATAATAGTAGTAGAGAATAGACAGTAGATAATGACATACAAACCCTTCGTTTTATGGACAAACAGGTGGAGAAAACACTCATTTGAATTCTCTTCAGAAATAAGTAAGACAGCTAGTCCTTGACTTACCACCACTCATTTAAAATCTTTTCAAAGCTATGACAGTGCTGAAAAAAGTAAATTACCGACTAGTCTTCGCACTTATGTCTATTGCAGCATCAAATGGTCACAGGATCAAAGTTTGCGTACTTGGCCACTGACATATATTTACAACAGTTGCAGCATCCCGGGGTCACATCATTGCGATTTTGCAACCTTCCCAGCTAAGTCAATGGAAGAAGGCTTGCTTAATGACCACAGTGATTTGCTTAATGACCAAAGCAAAAAAGATCATAAAATCATATGGTACTCAACAACCACATTTAGCAATATAAGTACTGGTCCCAATTTTGGTTGTAAATCGAGGACTACTCTGCATTAATAATTAACTTATTTATATGGATTAGCTCTTTGTCTGTTAAAATCTCATATTAGAAGAACTATCTCAAGCAGAGTTTCAAAAATGTAATGGGGAGGGGGAAATCAAGACCTCCAAGCCCTACAATTCTATGATTCTGTGAAATTCAGATGACTATTTTTTTTTTGAGGTTGATATAATATTCCCAAGCTCGCTGTTGTGAAAATAGCAACTGTCAAAAGATATTAAATTCCAGAATTTTTTTTTATTCAAAGATCTCCTGCCTGCGTGGAGCCCGGTAAGTGGCGATTACTCGGGCACAATGCGTGTCTTTATCTTAGTGGTTTTGGGGAAGACGGAGACTTTGTTCAAGGAAATCCCGTTTTTTTCCCTTTCGCAATTCACAAAAGAGTCCTTACCTGTCCACTTGCGTCCCAAAGGATTATAGCCTTTTCATCAAGCTCGCTGCCTTGCGCACGACCCAAGGAAAGCTAGGAGGCTGTACAGTTATCTCCCTTGGTGTAATTCTAAACCATACAACCTACTACCTCAGCTTGGATACATGCAAGAAGTCAAAAAAAATGTTGGGGGTGGGAGGAAAAGAAAAAAGAAAGCAAAGCATCCTCTTCCAGAGCCAACCAAACCAGCACAAATGTCTCAGGGTTGGCCAGACATGCAGCTGATCACTACTAATGAATTTAATCGGGAATGCCTTGGATTCCCAGTTCAAGCACCTTCAAATATCAGATCAATAAAGAGCAGACAATAGCAAGCATGGAAAGAGACAAGAGAGCTGCAGGGAAAGGGGGAAGTCAAAGCACATTGAGGAGGCATGTTGGCTTCCAGACTAGAATCCCCTTATATATATAGCAAGATGCTAATCAATGGTTAACATTAAGGACGCATCTTCCAGTGGGCCAATCCAATGCTGTTTTGCCAAGGTTCAACCAGGATGGCAAGTGATGCATTCACCTCTAGCATTAGAGTCTTTGAGAACTCCCTTACTATGAGTCTAAAGCAGGGATGTCCAACCTTCGTAACTTTAAGACGTGTGGACTTCAACTCCCAGGCCTCCTCAGTCAGTTATGCTCCGCTCCGCTCTGCTGGCTGAGAAATTCTGGGAGTTGCCAAAGTTGGACAGACCCGGTCTAAAGCCATCTTCCTCAATCTTGGCAATTTGATGATAGATGGACTTCAGCTCCCAGAATTCTTCAGCTAACTATGTTGGCTGGAGAATTCTGGGAGTTGAAGTCCACCCATCTTCAAGTTGCCAAAGTTGAGTAACGTTGGTCCTTTAGACTCTAAAGGATCTCCTCAGCTTGGCTGCAAGTTGATTTTCTTCCTGATTTCAATTGAAGTGTAGCTTATTCGAAAATGTTATTTTTAGACATATCTTGGGGAGCTAATGTTGTTATAAATTAAGCCATATTGGAAACCTGAAAGAAGAGGCTAATTTTTGTGCTATGACATTATACTTTCAGAAGCAAAGTTGGCAATGGAGTTGACTGATAAATGGATTTTTGAGCTGGATCAAGAACTGGCTATTTTAAGCTGATCAGCAGATCAAGGAAACAGCTCATAATTTCAGGATGAAAAGAGAAAAGAAACAGGTAAAAATGGGATAAAAACAGACAAAAATTTACAGGGTAAAAAACAGTGAACAATAACAGCAGGGTGATGTTTTTCACAACAATGTAACTTTGGCTACAGTTAAAGGAAAAACCACATCCAAGCAGAAATGAACTTTAACTGGAATAAAAAGAAAGTTTTCCCACAACATTTCAAAGAGTGGCTGACAGATTCCAGCCCAATTGAGGGAAAAGGGTCATGAAATTATAGCACGTGAGACCAAGATGTTCAAGCAGACAGAATTAATAAGTGACATTGAGCTCTATCAACATGATTACTTTGACGGCGTTACGAGAACTTTATATTTTCAAAGGACTTTACTCACTGTGCCTCGGTAGCAAAGTAACACAAAATCACATGCTGGTCCACCTAATCCATAATCATTGTCTTCTACTGGAATCATTACTTTCAATAATAGCAACATTTTTATTAGAATATTTTAGTTCATCTTTACTTAATGAAAGGTGCCACCTACTAATTTTAGTGCAACTTACTCCAAAGTTATTCCGAGCAGATTTATCCCCTGCATATTACTCATTACAGGGCTTAAACACTTTTTCCGAGAAGCAAGATGAAAAGCTGCCAAGATAATTTTTATTGAAATATTATTGAGAATTCACTCCTCAGGTAAAGGAATCACCTGCACAATGAGTTGCAGATGATGATTGAACCATCGACCAATAAACAATTTATCTGGGATATAGCTGGGGAACACTTTGGATGTGATTTGGGAGAGGGACACAACACCGCAGGAATGCAGCTCAAATTGAAGTTCATTAAGGTAGCCATGTCGTTTTCCAGAATTGTGTCACTGCTGTGGGACGGCTTCTGCTGCTGCTGCGTCATCCTGGAAGCAAATGTGGCTACTTTAATGAGTCCTAAATAGAGGCCATTCCACTGTTCCACACATTGTGAATATCTAATGCAAACAGTAGTTAGCATATTAATGTTAACTTTAGCATATTAATGCTAACGGTAGCATTTTACAGCTCTAATCTGATACAGGATTCACATACGGACTTTTTGCACCAATAACAGTTTACGGCATCTCCTGTGAATTACTGAGATCTGAATTTTTCAGAATGTTGGGTTAATATCACCAACTTTTTTTTTAATGAAGATATTAAGGAAACACAAGCATACGCACACCCAGATACTGTACTTTCTAAAGCTTCCTAAAAGTACAAACATAAGGGTAATATGCACGAACAGCATTCCATGAAAAGCATCACTGGAAAATTCAGATTTTTTTTTGAAACGAATTTTGCAAACTGATGCAAAAGCAACCAAAATTAATTTGAAGTAAAAAAAAAAGCAGCCTAGAATACTGCTGAAATTGACAAGTGACCCATTCACTTAGGATGAGATGAAAGCAAGTTTGATGTCGCTATAGACCTGTCATCTCAACAAAGAAAGAGGGATGCTATTGATCACGGTGCTCGGTGCTGATTCCAAGAGGCTGTCCTCCCCATTCAATACCCTCCACCTTCTCCAGATGTTCTCCCAGCCTCAAAGAGATCCCTCTGCAAAAATGTAGGCTCCATGCTACTGTGAGTGTGACCAGGGTCGTCAATATCGCTCCTTTGGGAAGTTCTTGTTTTTCTTTTAAGTTAACCGTTGCCCCTAACCTATTTTTCCCCATTTGGCAGAATCTCCTTGTTGATTTTAAAGTGATTTTCATCAATTATGTCTTTACCCAATTAGTGCAATTATAGATAATTATGCAATTAGGGTGAATATGTGCAGTCCCATAATAACAACGTAACGATACAGTATATGCTGATGTCATGAAGGTATTTGTGAGTTAAAGGCAGCCAGAATGGAAGTAATGTCTGCATCAGACCCTAAAGCTTCCCTTAAATTTGTCTGCTTCTGTTTTTTCATCTCTTTTGATTAATTTGAGCTCTTTGTTTTAAAATGCGTCAACAATGTTTTAACAAGTAGAAACAATTGTAGACCCAATTTGTGTTGGATTGGTGTATACATCTAATGTGTGTTGAACCTGGAACAAGGAGAAAACTCACACCCAAAGCATACAATAACAATGTCACCCCAGCTAAGGCACTGCTTTGGGGGACTGTTGGGCACCATCTGCGGATCTCCTGCCTCAGGAGGTTGAGGACATGGTGGTTTGCAGTTCTTCCTTCCTTCTTTTTGTATCTTGGAATTAATATCCTATTTGTAATGAGCCATTTGACTACCTGAGATTGAAATCCAACATATCTAGGAGAAGCCAGGTCAGGATAGGGTGAGGTTGGAAGACTGAGAAGCAAAATTTAAAACTTTAATTGAGCCAGTTTGGTCTGGTGTTTAAGGTAACAGACTAACAATTGTTAGGCCATAAATTCTCATCTCGTCTTAGCCATGAAAGCTGGCTAGGTGACCTTGGACAAGGCAGTTTCTCTCAGCCCAATCCATCTCACAGGGTTGCTGTTGTGGGGAAAATAGGAGGAGGAAGGTATGTTAAATATGTTCGCTGCCTTGGGTTCTTTATCAAAATAATAAATGTGGGGTACAAATAAAATAAAAAACAAAATAATAAAAAAGGAACTCAGCGTGAGAAAAGATCTCTGATAATGGATTCATATCACCTTGCGGAAGTTAAGCTGTTTGGATATCGACATTGCCTATCGATATGCTTTGAATCACATCATGGGAAAAATGGAGTGGGGGGCTACCAGGAAAGAAACAAAATGGGTGAAGAGGAAAGAAGGCCACGGAAAGCACGTGGAAAAATCAGGGGAGAAACTCTAAACTGACCCAGCAGGCCTCCACATCATACCCACATTAAAGACGCAGCCCACCAATCACTAGGAAGAGTTCAGCAGTTCTCCTTTCCTCCTCCTCCATTTTTGCGAGAAGATCCCACATCGCTTGAAGCGGAACCACCATCCCTTTGCGAAAGAGTTTGGTGCAGTATTGTGGACAGCCGGACCTTGGAAACAGGTGGCGTTGTAGACACTGTGGACCACCATTCCACTACTCCTTGCCATTGTCCACGGTGACGGGACCAACCAGTCACTGTCCGAAGCTTCTCCCTAGGACCTTTCTGGTCCCTCTCTTCTCTCCACGGGAGGAGAGGAGCAGACCTGCACCAGTTCAAGCTTAGGTTCACTGAGAGCGGTGGAGGGTGGTGGGAGAAAGTCCAGGAAGCTAAGGATGTGGGCGATGGAAGTGGTGCGCGCACTGGAGAAAGGCCTTGGTTTAGCGCGACAGTAAATATTTGCAGGCAGATGGTCGCGCTTTAACCCAGCGATCTCTTACTAAAAGAAGCGCCACCATCAGAGCCACTGGAAGTGAACGTGCTGTTGAATTGGGTCAACACAAGGCAGCTAACTATGTCATTCTTTGTGTATATTTAGCTGGTATACACACGTAGGTTTCAGGGCGCAGGCCTATTAATCACCCCTGCCGAGGAACTAGCTTCCTTTACTGTTACCTGGCCAACAGCTACTACCTCCGGTTTCTTTTCATCCTACCTGGTTGTGATAAGAACCGGTGGCTGAATTTGTTTTCCTTCTCCTGCCTTGCCCTCCTTCCCTTGGGCACCATGCTTTTAGAGGGCCTGCTACTGGGCATCGTGAGAGGATAAATAACACTTCAGTGAGTAATTAATCTATCACCAGGTTTTTTGAAAGTATATTTTGCATATCCAGCCTTTGTTTTTTCTTGGTCTACAGCAGACAAAGAAAAATCTTCTTCCTGTCAAAAGTCTATCGCTTTTAGATAGCTATTTCCAAATCCTTAAGGACAGTGATGTACAGACATAATCAATTATCTGCTCTGGGAATAGTAAACCAGATTGAAAGCAAACAATGCGGCAATTAGGTTTCTTCATCTTTCAGAACTGTGATTCAGGAATTGGCTTAAGACAACAATCCTGCCCTCAAACAAAACAAAACAAAACGTTGTGGGAAAGCGTTGACTTCCGGAAGCTGAAGACATCAAGAGTTCAATTCGAACGCCGTCGAGAAGAAATACCTACCGCAAAAAGTAACGTGGGATGATCCATCTAGTCATGACAACTTGCTGACAGATAGGGAAAGAAAACTGGAATTCTTGCATCTGTCCTAATATTGTGGGTCAATTCAGAAACTCCATCCAGCATCTCCAAATGCCATGGCAGAGAATCGTTGCAATCCAAAAACATCTGGCTCATTGCAGGCTCCCCGATTCCACCTTAAATCTTGAGTCAATATTGGATGTCTTCTCTTCTATATAAGGGATACTGGGAGGAACTCCTGCAGATCGTGTAGTCAAAAGTCTCATATACCCCATCATTCCATGCACACTATAAAATCTGGAATTGACTACCAAAAAGAGGGAGGGAGGGAAGGAGGGAGGGAGAGGAGGAGGGAAGAAAGAAGGAATAGATATGAGGAAGGAAGAAGGAATGGAGGGAGAATAGAAAGGAGAGAGGGAAAGAGAGAGGAAGAAATAGAGCATGAGAAAGGAAGGAAGGAAGGAGGGAGGGAAGGGAGAGAGGGAGGAAGAGAGGGAAAAAAGGAATAGAGATAAAGGGGAGAGAGAGGGAAAGAGGAAGCAATAGAGGTGAGGGATGGAAGGAAGGGAGGGAAAAAGAAGGAATAGAGATGAAGAAGAGAGGGAGGGAAAGAGGAAGCAATAGAGGTGAGGGAAAGAAGGAAGGAAGGAAGGAAGGAAGGAAGGAAGGAAGGAAGGAAGGAAGGAAGGAAGGAAGGAGTTGAATGGTTGTATCCACTTAGGGGAAGGTGTTATCAACATTTGATGAAATCTTCAAAATCAGAATACGGAAGACTGAGCAGGATCATAGGCAACCATTGGGAAGGAAGTCGAAGTTCAAACTGGCAGACTAAGAAGACAAACCCTCTGGAGACTGGACTGCAATTCCCACAATCCCTTGCCATTGACCTTGCTGGCTACAGTAAACAGAGATGGGAAACTTTGCTTGTCAGAAGCCAGCTAGGAAAGTCACAAACGGCAACCACGTGATCCTGGGACGCTGCAACCATTGTAAATATAGGCTGGTTGCCAACCATCCAAATTTTGATCACGTGATCGTGGGGATGCTGCAACAGTCATAAGTGTGAAGACTGGTCGTAAGTCACTTTTTCCGATGCCATTTAGCTTTGAACAGTTGCTACACAAGTGGTTGTAAGTCAAAGACTACCTGAACAAAAAATTCCTGATTCAGGTAGGATGGAAAAGAGGCTGATTTGATACTTTGCAGAACTGCTGCAAGTGACACTCACGAAAGTCTGACTTATTTCGGACAGAGCAGCTCTTCTATGTTTATCCAAAACTCTTATAATACTTTCCCATCTCCTGTCCTGGACTGACATTCCTCACCTTCCGTTGAGGCGATTAGACCGTTTCAAATTTCGCTTTCGAGCTAGAGAGGGGGTGAAAATAGAGAGAACGGGGGCAAATCAGGGGTGGGAGGCAGGGGTGCCATTTTGCAAACCGGGCACATTTACAGCATGTCAATCCACCATTTGTGCATTAGCCAAGCAGACACATCCCTATAGATGCAAGCTTGTGTAGGATAAGACCACAAGTTCGGATCTACGGGTTTGTGGCAACCGGCAGGAAGATCTTCTTGTTAAGAGCAGTCGTAGAAGAATTTAGAATCACAATCTTAATAAACCACTTCTGGAAACGAAACACAAACCTGTTAAGATACAGTACAAAAGTCACTCGCAACGCTTGCAAGATGCCAAATGAAAAACGAACAAAAGTAAACCTCCCTTCATTTTGAACTCTGCGGTGGTGAAGGAAGGAAGGATCATTCCTCCGCCACAGAGGTCTCCAAAGACGTGACCGAAGCTCCAAAATATACATGAATAACTCACCAACGCTGGTTGACCAAAGAAAGAAAATCTGGGCAGAAAGTCTGCCCTGTGCCTCGCTTCTCTGCTTCCAGTGTGCTCTTGTTAGCTGGCCAACTAACGTCTATTTCGCCCCCCTTCCCGTTCTCTCTAATTTTCCATTTCCATCTCTCTTTTCCAACTGGTACTCAACAGTTTGTGTCTTCTGGTGAATACTGAGCAGGCTTAGGCCACATCGGGCTGTTTTGTTCTCCTGAATCCCGGGAGATTTCCCCGAGCAACCAATTGTTTGTCACTGGTCTAGCTTTAGCTTTAATCCCGTTGGCACGCACCACCTGAGTTTGTCTTAAAAGGCCACACAGCTTCCCTGTTCAGAGGCAACAAAGGAACAGCTGCTCAGGAGAAACAGAGAGGCGGGGGGGGGGGAATCCTATGCTGCTTCTTGGGGTTTTCCGCATTTCTCTTCCCCTTCCATTTCATCTTAGGACTGCCTTCAAAATTTCCTTCCAAGGACAAAAGGAATGTGGAGACATATCCAGGAGCAGGTTGTTGTACGAGAAGAGAAGGCAGAGCCAGAGGGAGGAGCGAAAAGAGGGACTGGTCTAGAATGACTTCGAAGCCGCAAACGCACAAGCCCAACCCTCCTTGATTGCCGTTGAACCTTCTCTAACACCCGCAGGTGCTGGACCGCGAGTTCAGTAGATTCTTGTGCGTAGGCTTTAGCAATAGATCGGTCAGTTTGAACCTGGACCTGTGGATCTGGTCTTTTACAGCCTGACAGTTGTGTTTGTACACTTATTTCGTTACGCACAGGCCAAGAGATGTCAGTGAGTGTCTCGTCTTTCATTCTGCAAGCACCTCTCCGGTGTTCTGCAGCCTCCCTGGCTTCCAATATTTCTGTTAAATCTGGACAACAGACGTCCTAAGACACACACGAGTATAGTTTCAGATGTGGGCAGCCAGGAAGGCCTTGGAGTGATGGAAAAACATGTAATGGGAAACAGCAACGCTCAGTATATCACTTCCAGTGACGAAAGATGCTCCAAGATATCTCCAAGAGGAGCTCAGAAGAAAACCTCAAATACCCAACAATCAAGTCACATCATGGAAGCCTCTTTCACAGCCGACGAAAACTTCTGAGGAACTGAGAGGCAAGTTTGGGCAGAACGTTATGTTACTGTGAGATCAAAGTGTTATTGTGTCTTGCATTGGTCAAATGTGTCTACATCTGCCAGGGCACGAATGTGTTTCTGGGCTTCCTTGATCTACTCTAGCATTCACCTGCCAAGAAAGGAAGATTCCCTACTCTCTCCCCATATGCTGGGTGAGAACACTCAGTGACACACCCAGATGTGATAACTTACTCTGCTATTTTTTAATTGACTGCTTGCTTAAAAGCCTCCTTTCATTCCAGCCTATGTTTATTGTTTATGTCGCTTTATATAAGTCCAATGTGTAACATTTTGCTGCGTTTTGTTTATCTGAAACATTTCTTTAATACCACCCTATGTCAACATTAGTTCAAGGGCAAATTATGCTATTAAAATATCAAGGCAAGCAAACAGAACGTGACATCATAAAATAAACAAGCAGATAAATCAAAGCTGAAGGTAAGTCTGAAGCCAGAAACATGAGGAAGCTGCATCGAACCCAACAGGATACCATGGGCATTCCACATGTTGCTGAACGACACCTCTCAGCCTTCCTTCCTAGTGGCAGTGCTGGTTGAGAACGGCTTAAATTGAGACTAGCAACATCTGGAGGGCCATACCATTATCCTATTAAAATATGTGAAATGAAAAAACCCAAGGAATTTGGGGGAAAAAAGGGTTTATTTGCTAGCTAAAGCAAAGCAATACTATAGGCAGGACTTTAGACTGATGTGAATTCATGAATGAAACCAGATGTTCTCCAGGGGTTCTGGTCTATCTTTTGGAAAGAAGTCATCAGCAGAAGGGAGTCAGCAAATAGCTTCCACGCAACCCTGTAAAATTCAGGGTGGATTGAACTATCAATGGCGATTGCTCTTGATTACAAAGACAGTTGTAATGGGAGATAATTACGTCCCTCATATTCTAATTTTTGAAAATGCAACCACACAGCACGCTAAGCTACAGTTGGCTTAAGTATGGTCTGCTGACAAAGCCATTGGGCAATTCATGCATTGTATTCAGCCCTCTTTACAAACTAAAGTGAGTTCACACAACACGTTGAGTCAAAACTATACAAATTGTGTTGTGACTTAGTATGACATATAACCCAGTAAGAAAGGATGACCGGAGATACTTTTTGTTCAACTCTGAAGGAGTTATTCTCATCTCCTTATGGGGAAAGAGTAAATGAGCTACACTAAATCTGCGCAATGTTTGCACACTTTTCTATCCATGATTTATGGGATAATAAAAATGACATACAAACTACAATGGAGTTCACCTAACATACTAAGCCCAACCAAGCAAACCAAATTATGGTTTTCTGTAGAGTCTGAATCAGGTCAATCTTCACTCTAATTAAAGCACTGCTCCAGTTTCTCTCTGTACAGTATCTTCACTAGCTTCCCAAAAAGATTTCCACACATGGATTGGATATTACTTACTTAGATTTTTAAAATTTGTTCTTACCTCACCATTTATACAAAACCATCTCATAGGAGGGACTATAATCTTTGTGTTAGGTTCACACATGAGTTTCATACCTAGCCCAGACCAATTAACTATGGTCAGGATAAGAAAATATAATTCCTAAGAAGCTTTCTATTTCACCTTATAATGGAACTGTGCAAAACCCTTAATGAGGACGAATGGAACTGGCACAAAGTTAAATCTTCAGCAAAAGTTCATTCTTCTGTACTACAGGAGAACATTGCTATCTCTAGGTGAAAACTCCATTCCTGAAAGCATCTTAGAATCCTGATCAATTGGATACTAATTTACTCTCCTGGTACATAGCTATTCTAACAGGTGTTTTACCTGGGGAAATACAAAAAAGCCATCACCAAAGAAAAAGAGCAGATGTATCACCAAGAGAGAGAACCACGCACTGAACTACCTAAAATCTGCTTGTGCTAATACATATGTACAGGTGCAAATTAAGAAGGAGAGGTACTATCATTTAAAGAGAATTAGGATCTTTCTCACACTTATGGAGAAGATCAATCAAGTGCACACCAACTTTTTCAGGCTACTAATGAGAGACAGCTTCAACTTGTCTAATGTACTCAGGCTCCCTTAGAAAGTAAGGATGGGGAGCGTTTTTGTTTTAGACCAAAACCCAAGTAAACCTTTACTCTTCTTGGCTGTTGTGTTCCAAGTTAAAGACTCCTTCAAGTTGAGCTTGACTCCTGATCACTCATGGACTCATCCATGCATTTTTCTTGGCCAGTCTGATTTGTCTCTGTCTCCTTCCTAGATGTTTAACTCTATCTAAAGCTAGCCTATAATCTTGGGACTACCTGGAAATCTCCTGTCCAGGTGCTAGAATGATGTGACCCAGTTTAGCTTTCCTACCCAGACAAAACTAGCTTTGTGCTAGTTACCTTCTCTCAGTGCCCTGACACAACAGACCACTCAGGTACACTCAATGGCAAGTTGTTTTGACTAGAGAAATTACACACACACACACAGAGAGAGAGACTTACACACAAGCTAATCTTTAATTTCAGAAACTGTAATACCTCTATCTTAGGAACTTGTCCTGAGTGTGTATTGTACTGTACTCTTCCCATCCCAAATCTGACATCCAAAATGGGCACACGATCACAACAAGACCTTGTTTTCACACAGCACAGAAGTTTATTATTCACAACAACCAGGGCACAGCTTAAATAGAAAATGTTCTTTCATGAAACTTCTGGCTGGTGTGGTAGCTAAGTCCCATTTTAAGTACTGGATCATTTGACATTAGTATTAATATTCGTTATTATTGTGTGTATATGCATGGCTGAGAGTATGTTCTATGAACCAGGCCATAACAGAAAATAAGTTATTTTAGGAACCTGATTAATTGTCTTCTAGATAATCTGGCATTAATGAAGCAATGATAGACATTCTTAAACTCTGGGATTTCTTCAAGTCAGCTTTAAAAATGACCTAAGTAGACTTTGGTGAAAAATTACAAATCCAGAGTCTAAGCATTGTGAGACGGTGAGTTTCAGTAAAAATTGGAAAAGGAAATTTGATTAGAAAGCAATTTTTAAAGAGATTATTTTCCCTCTTTCTGACCATTACATTCGATCACACACGCGATTTTCAAACAATCTACATTTCTCTTTCCAAAAGAGTTGTCAAGCAATGTGGGACACAGACTGTGTCGGAATAAAAATACCTTGTGACTCTGTTGGCTTTCAGTCATTTGCATCTAGATTTCTTCATTAAGTCATTCATCATTTTTCCAAACGTTCAGATTGAGACTTGGAAATACATTATTTCATAACCTCCTTCTTACGTTCCATAAAAGCTGAAATGACTACTAGATCGTGCCAGTAAAAGAGGTTTGAGATAGTTGCGAGAACTGAATCAAAATGTTGTGGAAACACTTGCTAAATGCAAGGCACCATTTTGCTAGGCCCACTTGTGTGAAAAACATATCCCCGGGCGTGAGATCGGTTTACTTCGGTACATTTCCACATAAAGAGTAATGCCATTTTTAAAAGACATTTTTACATAAGGAGCCATGTCATTTTTTAAGGAGCACAGCCTTGTCTGCCCGTCCCTGAGCACACACACGATCCAGTCTGATTCATTTAGAGAAGATAACACAGTACAACGCAATTCTCGCCAGTCTGAAAAGACTGGAAGATTCTGTTAATTTGACTATCACCAAATAAGCCTCAGGAAAAGGGGATTACTGTGCATCTGACGCCAAGTTCGTAAAAATAACAAGAGCAACTACTCCCAAACGGGTATGGGGAGAATCCGGCACGCGAACAAAGGTAGCAAGAGAGAGCAACGTTACCTGTCTCCATATTGGCTCAGGAATTCTCCACTGTAACTTTTTGACTCTTCACACGGATGGAGGAGCAACTGCTCCAGCTGCTGAGAGTGCGAAAAAAATGGAAGAGGGAGGAGGAGAATCCTCAGCGGAGATCTTTAGAGAAAGCAGTGCTCTCTGTGCCCAGCGGGGTTCTTGTCTGCCAGCCCAAGCTGCTATCTCTGGCCAAGTTGGCTGGTGTTGCCTTTCGACTGATCCTTCCTTTTGCAACCACTGAGACCACACAGCTGCTCGCAGGGATGGCAGAGAGTAATCGGATGGATGGATGGATGGATGGATGGATGGATGGAAGGAAGGACGGACGGACGGACGGACGGACAAGGCTTGGATTATCGTCTTTAGAGAAACAAAAGCTAGGAAAGTGTTTGGGACAGGAGCCTTCTTGGGCTTAAAATCCTGACTTTTTCCCTTCTTATGAAACCACCAGTCCAAGAGCTGGAAAAATTAAAATGTCTGAATTTATTAGCCATCATAGTTACATAAATGATTCTACGCGGGAGGTAACTTGCAAGCCCTCATTTTCGTGTTCACATTTCCTGTTCCATCAAAGGACAAAGCTTGAAACCAAAAGAATGAAAGGAAGCTCTCCCCTCCCTCCCTCCCTCCCTCTTTCTTTCTTTCTCTCTCTCTTTCTTTCTCTCTCTCCCCTCCCTCCCTCTCTCTTTCTTTCTTTCTCTTTCTTTTTCTCTTTCTTTCTCTCCCTCCTCCCCTTCCCTCTCTCTTTCTTTCTCACTCCTTCCCTCCCTCCTTCCTTCCTTTTCCTTCCATCCTTTTCTCCTTCCTTCCTTTCTCCCTCCTTCCCTCCCTCCCTTGGACTTCTGATGTTCTGCTTTTCATTTGCCTCTGGGAAGGAGAATTAATGGCCAGAGCCAAACAAGTGTCAAAATTCAGAATGGAAATGGAAACTGGTTCAAATGCAATCACATTCTCGTTTTTTCCCCATCTTATATTTTTCCCATCTCATAAAAATGGAGAAAGTAATTTACATGCTTTTTTAATGCAACAACCTCGCTGATAATTATGGTATAGAGAATTATCTAGCAAATTTTTTTTGATATTCATTAAAGAGACATGGAAGAATGTTCAAAGAATGGGTGATCTTCATATGAAACTTACTTTTTCTTAATGTTTTGGATTGTCTCCATATAGTAAGCTGTAGAAAGTTATAAAAGTTGGCAACTATTTATAAGCAATATATTATTTCATATACTGTTACTCATTAAGCATGCTATTTGTTTATGCACATATAATTAGAAATCTTTATTGTGTAGGTGTGAATAAAGATAGATCAGAGTTTGCCAAGCCAGTAATGTTGTTCTTACAAAAACAATGTACCTTACATTGCACAATGCAAAATGAAGACTTTAATTATTCCAGTAATTCATTATTTTTTTAAGAGTGGAAGATGACAACAAATATCGAAAATGCTTAAGCTCATAGCATGGGTGTTCCAATTGGAATCAATAAAAAAATGGGAGGGAGGGAGTTTTTTCTTCATTTTGTTCCCTTTGTTTTAAACTAAGTTGACTAGATGAAGGAGGAAGGAAGCCTGAAATGCAAAATCTAAACAAAAATGTGGTTGTAATATTCATCAGCTGCTACACTTCAGTTTGTGGATCCCCCTCCCTGAGCCCTAAACCCCTTTTAACTCTGAGGGAGATGGGCAGTTTAAAAATGTGAAGGAAATAAATAAACAAATTCTTATGGATTCAGTGGGGGAATCTAACCCTGTTTTTTAATCTGAAATAATGCTAGTCAAGATTGTAGGCTCTTTTTATGCAGAAGGTGGGCAGAGTGAAATAGACACAGATTGGAGATGGGCGGATGGATAGATGGATGGATGGATGGAAGGAGACAGACAGATGTTTAAAACAACAGTTACAGAAATATGGAGGGAAGCGATCCAGTCAACAGACGCAACCGACAAAGGAACAAGGAAGAGAGATCACTGACATTTCATTCCGTTTCTACTGTATAAAGAACGCTGTTTCTGCAAAGGAAATTTGAAGAAAGTGGCAAAAGGGCCTTCAGATCTGTGCGGTCAACCACATAGGAGAGGGAGCTTAAGGGCCCACTCAGAAAAGGAACTTTTCAGTAGGAAAAAAAAATCCAAAGTGATAAAAAGAAATAAAGTGAAAGATCCTGTCATCTAGCCGGGGACAAGCATTCACTGACCAGGAGGGTCTTACAGGATTTTGAACAGAAAACCTTTCTGTTTGTACACACATGCACAAACACACACACGGTATATGTGCATTGTATGTATAGATGCATATGTGTGTGTGTGTGTCTATACACACACACACATATACATACACAGAGTATATATATGCATACATGCACACGCACAATACATACACACAGACACATGAACAAAAGAAGCATCCCCTAAAATAGAAGCGGTCAGATTCTTTTCCTCTGTTTTTCAAGACATTGAAACAGCGAGATAAGCTTTTTGAGAGAAAAGAGATTCTGATGTGGAAAGAAAAACGCACACACGCACGCACGCACACCTCACAACCTACCTCTCTCTCAACACACATCTGGAGCCCTCGCCCACCTTTCTAAAACTCCACTGTTCTCGTGCCCGGTTTTTAATACAAAGCCCTCCTTAACTCTAGAAAGACAAGGAACATCTGTTTGAATGGCAGCCAACTTCAAGTCCTTCCAAAAAGACCAAAACAGAACATAAAAAAAGAGTAAGGAAAAAACAAAACACCCACCCTTGGTTTCTTTCTATATATTTTCTCCCTCCTATTCGCTCTTTGGACCACGTTCCTTTTTATTTCATCATTTTTAAACACCCAGCAAAAATTTCTGTACGCTTCTCCACCAAACAGAAACTATTGAGTTCCTCCGAGATGACTACAATACTGGATTTCCTACACCAAATTCAGATTTATCACCCCCTCCCACCCATATTAACTTCCTTTCTTCTCTCCCCCACACCCCACCAAAAAAAAAATACAACGTACCTTCATCACCATACAAGCCACTCCTCCTATTGGGGTTTATTCTTCAGTTGTCAAGTTAAAAAAATCTGTGGGAGGGGTAGAGAAGGGGAAAAAATGGGAAGGGTTTGGGGGAAGGAGAGAAAGAAAAAAGACTGGCTCCAAAGCTCTTTCTTTTGTTTTACGAGTTCTGTTCTAAAAATAATAATTAAAAAACCCTAACCCCAACACCTTCCAAATTGTTTAACAAACAACAGGCTTTTGCTGGTGCTTACAGCACATTTTTCACTTCACGCGGAAGTGAAAAACAAAAAAAAAAAAGTGGGGAATCTCTGAGCCAGATTGGGAAGAACTGGGAAAAGCCCAATTCTCTAGGGGTTTCTCTGACTGAAGAAAATGCTGGAGTCCTTAAACACCCATTTTTCAAGGGGGGAGGGAGGGGAAACCCCCCAAGCCCCAACTAATTAAACCCAATTATTTCCACCCAAGAAAACAAGGGTTTGGTGGAAAATAAAACTATTTTTTTTAAAAAACGGAAAGGCATGCTTTATTGATGGGGAAATTGGGGAAATGGCCCTGGGGATGTAGACACACACACACACACACACACACACACTGATACAGACGCAGCCCCTCTGCCCTTGCCAACATTTTTAAAAACATGTCAGACAAGTTGCTAAGGAGACTTGCAGAAAGTCTGAATGCCGGCACCATTTCTCGTCCCGTCCTCTCTCGCGGACACAGAATTCCATCTTGCATTCCGATCACGCTCTGCTGCGGCAGAGGAACACCGATGCTTTGCAGTAATCCTGCTTTTTAATGCGTCGACGAGCACAGCAAATTGTTATCTGTATCATCTTTCAAACTTAGCAAGTTAAGAGAGGGGGGAGAGAGAGAGAGAGACAGACAGACCTATTTTGGAGAAGTGGGCCGATTTTCAGGGAGGGGGGACAGAAGGGGAAAGGAATCGAACGTTGGAGTATGTTGCCTTAATGTGGAATAGACACACGTATGTCCGTACTGTGCATGTGTGTGTTCCTCCCTCCCTCCGTCCCTCTCTGTATATTCCAGATTATATGGTGATCGTGTTGAGCTTCTTGCTTTCTGTTTGTCCTTTGACTCGGAATAGACATACGTATGTCTGTAGCATTTGTGTGTGTGTTTGTCTTTCTGTCTGTCTGTCTGTCTGTCTCTCTCTCTATATATATATTCCAAATTATATGGCAGTCTTCATAAGGGTGTCATGTTTGCATCTCTTGAATGCAACAAGAAAAAGCATCCTTAAGCTCCTCACTTTTTGTCTGTCATTTAATTTGGAATAGACATGTATGTCTTTGATATGTGTCTTCCTTCCTTCCTTCCTTCCTTCCTCCCTTCCTCCCTTCCTTCCTTCCTTCCTTCCTTCCTTCCTTCCCTCCCTCCATATATATATATATATGTTCCAAATTATATGGCAATCTTCATAAAAGTGTAATGTTTTGCATCTCTTGAATGCAATAAGAAAAAAAGCATCCTTAAGCTCCTCACTTTCTGTCTGTCATTTAATCTGGAATAGACACATGTACATCTTTATATGTATACGAGTTTCTTTCTTTCTGTCTTTCTTTCTTTCTGTCTTTCTCTCTCTCTCTCTATATATATATATATGTTCCAAATTATATGGCAATCTTCATAAGGGTGTCATGTTCCGCATCTCTTGAATGTAAAAAGAAAAAAAAAGCCTCCTTAAACTCCTCGCTTTCTGTCTGTCGCCTCCGAAGGAGAATCTGTATTTTCTGGCTGGGGTTGTAAGCACGCTGCTAAATCACCCATTCTCTTCCGCAGCATTTTCCCCAGTGCAAAACCAATTTTCTTGTCCCAGCACAGAGCAGCTGGAAACATAATGCACCGCTGTTAATAAAAGAAAAAAAAGCAACTGGTTTTTCCTTTCCTTTTGTATGGCGTCACGTTGGCCTTTGAGACGAAGAGGGCTGCTTTTACTGTAAAAAAATCAAAGAGGTTCCCCACCTCAAGCCACGGACATTGGGGATAAATCTCTTCTCTCTTTGTCCAACCCCTCCAGAGATAGCAATGTCAAGGCTAAGACAAAAATAAACAGTTGGGTTTTTGAGTTTCATTCTTTTCTTTCTTTCTTTTAATAAGTAAGTCTGGGACCGAAATTTACATTTTCTTTCAGTGCCCAGTCACACACCAAGTTCCTTTTCTTTCTTTCAGATTTTCTTCCCCCTTCTGCTTCTGAGCAATATTGTGTGTCGGGAATTCTTAATTTACTCTTTCAGTCGAGGAGGAAAGTGGCACTGTATGTGCGCTGCCGGGTAGGAACATAGAGCAAAGAATTGGCTGGAAAAATAAATGGCCGCGTCTTCTCCCGAAGTCTGGTGTGCTTCCCAGAGGGTTTAGACATTCAATCTCATTGCATTACAACTTCTTTTAAGCACAAGGTTTTAATAATGCCGCAACCGCAAAAGTCAAGTTTGCAAGCTTCCACAGAGCGTCTCTCGTTTCCCACCACCAACCTCAACAAGCAAACTTTGGATTATTTGGGTGGGGGTGTTAAAATCTCTTACCATTTCATCGGAGGAGGGAACCAAAACCACCACCTGCAAGAGCCCAAATGAGGGCACCCCACTCAAATTAGACTGAATGGTGCCCAAAGCCAGCCAAGATACTTAGGTGCTCACAAGATACTCACAAGTATCCTCATTCCGAGTCATGTCTTTGAAAGGCAAAAGGAACGCGTTGAGAAATATTTTCCTGCCTTTTGGAAACTTCAGGCCATCTGAAACAACTGCCTCAAGTTGTGACCAGCCCTATTAGGTGCCATCTGACATTTTATCTCGATGTTTGTCCCTTCCAGTTCTCGATAATTTCCAGGTTCCCCAGCAGATATGGCTTTGGATTCGGAATTGGAAATTATTGTGGTCAAATGACTTTAATAAGAATGGTGATCCTTCTCTTAAATTCCCTGAAGAACTATTTCCTCCCTGCTGAAACCAGGTGGAGAAATTTATTCTGGAAATATGGCTGTTCATTCCCTTTGTCACCACTTCCTAGAAAGTTCACTCTTTCAGTGCCTCAGTTGCCCATGGCTCCTCTCCAGAGATTTCCTCAACTAGTAAAAAGTTACCCTGGCAAAAGCAGTAACAGCTTTTCTCTTCTCCAGGAAGGAAACTGTTCTCCCTACAGAAGTATTTCTATCTTCAACTGACCTGTCTCAGAGTGACAAGTCTTGGCTTTAGCATAGAGTTCTTTGCTCTGATTTCTATCCTAGATCCTAAACCTTTCTCTTTTTCTGTGAAATTCCTTCCTTTTCTGAAGAATTTGATGTGTCCCTTCTTGAGCTCATGGAAGGTTTCCTCTAAACTCGTCCTTCTACTGTATGAGAGGCCTTCATATCTTGAGCTTTAAAAGGGGGCCAGGGAAGTACCATAGCAAAGTTCCTGGGCTCCATCTGTTTCCAGGTGAAACTGGGGAAGTCAACCAGAAGAAGCAAGCAAAAGGATGGAAACAGCATCTTGAATTTCAGGAAGTTTCTGAATGGTCCTTGAGATCTCCAGACATAAAACAGG
Source organism: Acrochordus granulatus (assembly GCA_032468055.1). Classification (NCBI taxonomy): domain Eukaryota; kingdom Metazoa; phylum Chordata; class Lepidosauria; order Squamata; family Acrochordidae; genus Acrochordus; species Acrochordus granulatus. The sequence goes on along the minus strand of JANHZU010005528.1, from coordinate 78,053 downwards.
AAACACTCTGAAAATATCCAGTGGATCCTGCAAACCTTCCCTACATAGATGTTATAAATATTGAATATGATATGCAATATCTGAGCAGATACTGGATTGAAGATGAGAGAAGCAGATGCTGGAGAGAAACCACTCAAGTCACATCAGATTCTTGGAGGAGAGATTCCCTGGAGGTTGCTGGGAGACCTTAGTATGTTATCTCTCCCCTGTTGTCGGGGTGCAAAGAGCAGGCCTAGATAGCAGGATTCAAGCTGATAGATTTATTAGGTCTTACATTTTTACAAGAATCTGCCCATCTGGTGGTTGAAACCATGCAGCTATGAGATAAGGTTCAATGGCTCCCAGTAGGGGCTGGTTTACTATGTTTGAGGCTAAGTAGAGATTCAAGACTGATTCCCTGCTTCACACCTCCCCCTGGCTCAGCCCTTCCTTCTCCCATACCTGTCAACTTGTACAGATAATTTTTCAGGGGCTTCTCAATTTCAACAGCTCCCCTCAAAGTGATTGGTGCAAGTAAATTATATAATATGGATACAGTATATATGGGAACTCAGGATTTATGCCCTGGACCTTTTTTAGGATTTGAAATCTTACAAATATAAAACCTGACTCTTATTCTGAGTTATGTTCTTGCTTTCTATTTCAATTTCTAGCTTCTGAGATTCTTTATGAAACATCAAGGCACTACAATGAAATGAGATGGATGCTTAATGTTCAGCTTACTCTGCTGTGCTCTGGCTAAATTTAAATTCAACTTGTGCATGAAATGAAACATGAAATTATGCACGTGAATGAGGAGGCAATGATTTGGAGGGGAAGAAAAGTGAAAAACA
>JANHZU010005528.1:40448-59728 GCA_032468055.1 Acrochordus granulatus | reverse complement strand
TTTTTACAGTTAGGGCTTCACTGAAACTTCCTTGAACAATCTGATTCATTAACCCCAAAGATCAGTTAAAATGCAAAAAGAGGGTTTATTTTCATTTTTTTAAATTAAAAATCATCACAAAAGGGGCAATTGATTTCACATTGGGACCTAAATGATTTCTTATTGAGATGCTTTTCTTTTTAACTGATTTGTCATGGCTCTTAGTTTTTAAATAAATCATATATATATTACCCTGGTGGCCTTGTTGACCAAAACATGGGGAAGAATATTTGAAATGTATGCATACGTACATTTGTATATGTCTGTAAAAAGAAAAGCTTAGCATGCATGATAGGAAGCTGAACGCTCAAGTCTACCAAATCTAGGTGGGATTGCTCGAGTGCACTGTTTTTCAAACTTGGCAAGTTTCAGATGTGTGGACTTCAATTCCCAGAATTCCACTGGGTGAGGAATTCTGGGAGTTGAAGTTCATATATCTTAAAGTTCCAAGTCTGAAGTACAGTGATTTCTACAGCTATCAGTCAGAAAAGAAAGTCTGCATATTGCTGCTGAAATGCCAATCGCTGTAATATTTCATGAATGAGAAATCGTGAATGTATGTTCGAAATTCCCTTGGAAGCATCATGGCCTCCTTGAACACAGCCATGATGAGTTAGCTGATACGTCTTCTCATTCCTAATTAAGAGCAATAACAGTCATCAGTTAAAGTTGGGGTCGATCTTGATTTTGGATGTACTGTATCGGTTACGAAGAGTCAAAAAAGAATCCTGTATCTGTGAACAAAACCTAATAAAAATCTACCAAGTGAAGAATATGTAATAGATTCTTATCTAACATAACTAACTCATTGAGTTAGGCAAAAGGTGACCAAAAGTACCGCTGAGTAAAATGCCTTTGATGGGTTGGTGGAGAAATTAAATGGAGTTGCCCAGAGGAAAGAAAAGTTTGCAAGACTTCCCTCAGAAGTGGCTACACAATCCTAATGCATGAATACACACATACGGAGGAATTCCTTAATTTCTTTTCTTGGGAAGGTAAGGAGGCTTGCAAGCCACCAGAGAGACGTTCCAAAAACGAAGGAACTCTCATCCTTGTCACTTCATTGCTAAATTGATGCAAGGCACCAAGCCCCATCTAAAAAACATTCACCTCCTTTCGTCTTTCCAAAGCTGTTTCTTTTTTCATCAAATTGGGTAACAAACAACCTAGAGAAATGAAAGGCAGAGTACTCAAAGATGGAGCTAAAGAAAGACGTACAGATCAGCTCCCTGATATTTTAACTAGACCTGCTCTGCCATTGAAATAGGGTGTCTCTTCTAGTCGTGTCACTCATGTGTTGCCTTCTTGACTTGCACTCAGGAGGAGTCTAGATGTGGTGAGAAGATACGGGGTGGTGGTTGGAATGGCCAAGAGGAACTCACGTTTCCTTTGTCTCCAGGGTATAGAACTATCCACAAAGGTAGCAGTCCTGCTCAGTTTCATCTCAGCAACGCTCCCTTTCCTCAGCCTTTCCAATAAATTGTTTGAACAACATTGGAGCCTGGCTTTCCTCAAGTCCCCATTCCCATGCCCATACCCTGCCTCTCTTGTCACAATCAGAGCTTCAGGAACCTAAAAGGGAGCCTTTTTGTTGGCAAAGGTACAGCATCCAAAAAAGCTTTCAGGCCTGGCCAATAAAACAAGCGCAAAAATTGCTGAGCAAAGGATTTTGTGGCCAAGATCGGCTTACATTCCCTTGTCAGAAGGAAATGGGAGGCCCCTTTCTACGATGCGCACACACCGAACAGAAAGCGGATTTTGCTTGCTTTAAGAAGCCATCAATATGAGGACATAACACCCACCCCCAAAAAACCCTCCCACTTCATAGCTCCAAGCCTTCGGATGTTAAAGCCTACATAACTAGTAATAATTTGGCAAAATTATACCTGGATAGGATCTATTCTTTGAAAGCGATGTTCTGTTATCTTATAATCAGATTCTCAGGTGGTTTTCTGTATGGGATTGGTAGGGGCAAGACTCAGTGCTGGAAACTGCTCGGCATCAGGAATTAATTTTTCTCCTTTTCCACCCTAAATTTCAGTCCTGCATCTTGGAAATGACCTTACATCGAAATGACATGGATACGTCCAAAGTTTTGAAATACTTCCATATAGGAAAAATGGATTCAGATTTCAGCTTGGTGAAGGTGAATCAATTTTAATTTTAGCACTAGATTGGTGGAATTAGTAACACATACCTTCTGAATGAATTGGATTACTTCTCAGAACAGTGGGTGACTTGAATTTTTTTTTCTGTTCTTCTATTGGGTTAAATCAGTGGTCCACTTCTTAGGGTTGGTTGCTCAATCTAGTACCTTCCATATGTTGGACTTCAATAATTTCCAAAAGCTGAATCTTCAGAGTTTCAACCAGGAGTCTTTCTTGGCTCAACCAAACTATGCTTCAGATTGAACCAGGGATCTTCTGCCTATGAAGTGAGCGTTTTTCTACTCTACTACAGCCCTTTTCTTTGAGCTGTATTTCTTAGATCACCAAACAAGTTACATTTTGCCTCCAGCTCGGAACTGGTGGTTGGAGACTACACAGATTTAAAGAAACCAAGTCAGACATGGATGAACTTTTAGTAGTAGTAAGTTAGTAGTAGTAGTTGAGTAACAGCCAGGGTTTTCCTGTGCTGAAGTGATGCTTACTTTAGTAGACTGCAATACTTCAACAAAATTCAGAATGGATATTCATTACTTTCTTTGCAGACTCACTCACAATTTGGTTCTCTGTCTGCCTATCTCTATAATCCAGTACTTGAGCAGGCTTCTCCTAATTTAGTCCTCAATCTGTTACAGTTGGACTTGCCACATGGGAGCAGAAAACACTCCTTTCAAAAAGGCTTCCTTTTCCAAAAGCAATCACCTGCTTATATTACAGAAACTCCTGTTTTAATTGGTCAATAATATACAGTTCCCCATAAGCCGTTCTTGTTTTCAAAGCAATAAAGAGAGGCAGTGCACCCCTTTTCCCACTTACTTGTCATCAACATTGCAAGTCCTAGACAATTATTGGATATCTGAGGATGGGCTTGGCAACTAAGACTTTGGCCTCCTGGTGGATAGAAAGGGAAGAAATGGAAGCAGAGAAAGATTTTACCTTCTTGGGCTCCAAGATGGTGACTGCAGCCATGGAATTAAAAGATGCTTGCTCCTTGGGAGGAAAGCTGTGGCAGACCTAGACAGCGTATCAAGAAGCAGAGACTTCACCTTGCCGACAAAGGTCCGTATAGTCAAGGCTATGGTTCTCCCAGGAACGTACGGCTGTGAGAGTTGGACCATAAGGAAGGCTGAACACCAAAGAATTGATGCCTTCAAATTGTGGTGCTGGAGAAGACACTTGAGAGTCCCTTGGACTGCAAGGAGGTCAAACCAGCCAATCCTAAAGGAAATCAACCCTGATTGCTCATTGGAGGGACAGACACTGAAGTGAAGCTCAAATATTTTGGCCTGCTAATGAAAATAGAGGACCCACAGGAAAAGAGCATGATGCTGGGAAAGATTGAAGGCAGAAGGAGAAGGGGATGACAGAAGATGAGATGGGTAGATAACATTGTGGACATGATGGGCATGGATTTGGGCAGACTCTGGGAGGCAGCACAGGACAGGAAGGTCCATGGGTCTCAGAAAGTCAGACTCAACTGAGTGACTGAACAACAACTTTGGCTCCAAAGAGAATGAGACCAGAAAGCCTGAGATCAGTAGCCATGCCGCCTGGGCCTTGCATCTTGCAGTTTCATTGAACTCCAACTTTGATTGAGGTGGACAGATAAATGTTGAAGACAATAATCCAGAGATTCCATAACCAACTCCAGAGAAGGGAAGATGATCACCATGACAACATGGCTCAAAAGAGGAAAACTGGGCACAGATATTACTCTAGCAAAGAGAAGCATATGCTTGCAGGAAAGGGTGATGGTGCAAATTTAGATTTTCTTTGGGATGACCCAAAAAATAACCGCTTTTGATTTGCTCCATGATAAAGTTACGAGCTTACAGTGGTGTAACTGAGATCAGGACACGGTTGATAGCCTTCAAAAAGACAACAACATCCTGGCAGATGGTCTTTGCATTCTGATTCAGAGGCCAAGAAGCCAAAGGACTTTCTAAACCTTTGATTACTGACCGATGCATTCGCTTTGGGAGTCACAAAGGTACAAAAACTCAGCATGGGACAATTCCCATCATTTTCTCATCCTTCTCTTCTGGGCAATTTTATTCTCTTGGCTGTTGGCCAACACCTCTAGCCTTGTTAACTTTTGTGTTGTAATAAAACACCTGCAGCTCATTCCACGAGAAAGAGAATGAGAGGGAAGGGGAAGGAAAATCTGCCGTGAGTTGGGACAAGGATCTCTTTTGTTCCATTTTCAACATGTAGACAGGACCATGGAGGATTCTTTGCCTTGGTGTGTCAGAATAGACTGCAAAGTGGAGAAGCTAAAAACATACCCAACTGCTTTTAGGAGTGCTCGCATTTTTGGTCTGTGCACGTGTGACAATACAGGTATTTTAGACACTAGATGTAGAAATATATCAGGAGATTGACAACTCATCATTTCAAATTCAGATGAAGCCTGGTGGAACCTCAATTTCAAGCTTGGAAGAAAGGAAACGTCTCTGTCTCATTCCCTGAGATGGGAAGATTTTATGAGTCTTCACCATTGGTTTCGGCCAATGTTTTTCAAACTTGGCCACTTTAAAATGTATGGACTTCAATTCCCAGAATTCCCCAGCCAGTGGAATTTTGGGAGTTGAAGTCCACACATCTCAAAGTAGTCAAGTTTGAAAAACATTGGCCTAGCCTGATCTATTCTTTTTGTTTTTAGTCCTTGCTTGTTCCTGGCTTGGCACTTCCTTGTGTTCACTGCAGTTTTGCATCTCGTTTCCACTCCAGGATTGTTCCTTGACAAATACACCTTATGAGCTTTTTCAACATTATTGTCTTTTCTATTTTAGGGGGAAAAAATTCTAGAAAATAGAATTATTTAGAAAATTTTCTACTTATTGTATGAAAGCCGTTTTTTTATGTGGCCCCAGACTTAAAAAAAACAACAACAAAGCTTCATACCTGACATTTTAGGAACTTCTTAAGAAAGAAGAAGAGGGGAAGAGCTAAACCCCAAGGACATTAAACAGTGCCATATACTGGCTGGAGGTTGTGTATACAATCATTATAGGGGTTTTTTCCCATCTTGATACAGTATTCTTCAAATATGTGGATATGACTCCAGGAATTGAAATACAACAGGGCAAAAAAAAAATAGTCCTGCAGAGCCTTTGATCTCTTTTTCATGTTTTAGTATTGATACTTTCTTGTCCTAGTCACTAGAAATTTATCTGCAGTACTTTGTAACCTAAGCTGTCAAGTCCTATATGAAAATCTCCAGGAAATTTTGAGGAAAGATAACCCTAGTGAAAATTAGAGTCTAGATAATGACTATTTCTCAAGGTTGAACAAAAGAAGAGCTTTATTGCCTGGGTAGATTAATTGTCCATTTAACTCAGATCTCTCCTGCAAAAGTATGCAACTTTGGATAGCCAGGGGCCAACATTTAGAATCCACACACCAAAAATAAAACAGAGGCATCGAAGACAAAACTAATTACAATTCAATCCAGTTAATCAATGGGGTTGTGTTTCAATTCCTTTAAAAAGTACAAGCTTTGGCAATTTTGTGGAGACTCCACTGACTTTTGACTGCAGACAAAGTTTGGAGGATCACATCTATATACTATAAAATTCTAATTATTATGACTTTTAATTGGCTGAAATGGTATATTACAGGGTAATAATTTTTGAACCAATGTATCTAAAATGGGTTAACTTACAGCATGTGTCCAAATTCCTAGACCCATGACTCCCAAGGGAATATCATTGGGGGAAAATGTGGCAACATCACTGCTATTGCCTGCTGCTGCTGCAATTATTGGATCTTCATTTTCAATGTTCTGTGACAGTTTCCAAGCCAGTCTCACAATCCTTCATTCCCTTTCCCCCCCCCAGCAGCAACCACTTACCTGCCTGCTGAAAAGGGGTGGGGAGGAGTAGTAAGGAAGGGAATTAGTTTACAAAGAGGCAAAAAAAAAGTTAGAACTGATTAGTTCGTGGAGGCAAAAGGATGTAGGAATCAGGTTACATTTATTCTATGTCAATATCAATCACAAGTACATTCAGTTTCACATTATTCTACAGCCCATGTCTCCACTTTTATTTCATACACAACTTTCCTAACCTAAGAAAATCTTTTAGCTGCATCTTGCATGCAACAACATACATAGATCTCTTTATTCCCAGTGTCCCTAACCAACCCATGTTTGTGTTTTTGTTCATCAGATGCCAAAACTATCTGCTTTTGTATCTTCCAATCCACTCTTGTGTGCCATTTTTTACCCAAGACAACTTGCACAACAGGCCCTAGAGCTGTGCCCAACCTTGACCGAGACATCTACAAAGCACTTCACCGAAGCAACTTTGTGAAATGTTTTGCATGGACTCTGCTTCTACAGAATGGTGCAGGGCAGCATTGCATGAGTAAATGAGTGAATGCATGACCAGAAGTCCATTTCCATTGAAGCGAGGAGATGGAAGAGTTGTTTCAAGAGTCTAATCCCGAGAAGTACCTTACATCCACCAGAGAGAGCACTGCACCAGACCACATTCATGTTGAGATGAATGTCTTTTGGGCACATCATTTCGTTTTGCTGGAAAAGAAATCTATGCCAAGTTGTGGCAAATCCTTCATAACAGTATCTCTAGATTACTTACGCGTGATCTAGAAAGCTGGAAAATGGTTCTGGGGGATGACCATCTTGACAGGAGTCCTTGGAAAGAAGGACATCTTTCCCTCCAACATGGGTCGCAAAACATCTAACAACAGAACAGAAGGTCAGGTGTGTTATAATTTTCTCCAGCAAACCAGTTTTGCAGCCTATTAACAGGTGTATTGTCTGTGAAAAAAAAAAACCACCCAAAACAATTTCTCCACAAAATGGATGAGTTTGCATTCATTACAAGATTCAATTCCATTTCCCACAGGTTCAACAGAGACCTGGGTCTTTTTACACATGACGTATGTTCTGTAACTTTTCAGTGCAAATCACATCTGGGTCACTTCTACTTTGTTAATGGCCACTATCTGTTCAGTCCCACTTCTCCTTTTCACCTTTCTTTCTTCTGTTCCACCTTCTCTACACTCTGTATTGGCCACATTTAAGTGATAGTGGAAAACTTTTAGAAGTTTCAATGAAGGTCCGTCTCAGTGTGGTATGGAATGCTAATCCCCAGATAGTCATCTTGTCCTGATTCCCGACTTCTTTTAAGTGACTCATCAATAACTGGCTTTTCCTCCAGGCCCTGAGATGAAGTGTTTTTAATGGATGTTTTGCAAGATCAGAGCTTGTTCTATCTGGTTTCCATTAAAAACAAATAGTTTGGCCCTCTTATTTTTTTAATGGTTGTTTTTATTGTAAGCTGCCCAGAGTTGATCAAATGGAGCAGCTCAATACATATAATAAAGTAAATAAACAATGGGGGCACAGTTTGAGACCCAGGCACTGCATAATGGGGTGAGCTCCCATAACTTGACCCAGCTCCTGCCAACCTAGCAGTTCGAAAGCAGGCAAAATGCAAGTAGATAAATAGGAACCACCTAAATTGGTGGGAAGGTAACAGCATTCCATGCACCTCGGCATAAAGTCATGCTGGCCATGTGACCAGGGAAGTGTCTTCGGACAACGCTGGCTCTCTTGGCTGTGAATTGGAGATGAGCAGCATCCCCTAGAGGTGGCCACAACTGAAAGGGGAAACCTTTATTTTTACCTTTACCTTTAAATAAATAATAAAGCAGCATCCCTTCCAAGCTACTGTGCAGAGCAATCAGATCCCTCCTTTCTGAATAAAAGGGATAAAGCTGCATTTTGCTTCAGCTCTATCCTGCTCACCTCCATAGTCTCTGAGGAAATTTCTAACATCTTCTGCAAAGACTGGAAGAGGTCAAAAGATTGCAAGGTGAGGCACATTTGTCTCACCGATGTGAAGAATGTGACCCTAATGGTGAAAAGGCCTTCCAAGGAACAACAGAGTTGCTTAATACAGATAGTCCTTGACTGTAATTAAACCCTACAATTATGGTTGTAAGTCATGATGGTCATCATGTGACTTGACCCTATTTTATGGCCTTTTCAGTGGCAGACGTTAAGCAAACACAACAGTCATTAAATAAACCTATTGTTCACTATGAGGTAGTTTTTGCTGGAAATCAGACTTAAATGCCAGGTTCCAGCAAAACTATAGTAAATTATGATGTGAGCATGGGATGCTGCAAACAGCCTAAATTCAGGACAGTTGCCAAGTGCTGAAATGCGATCATGTGACCATGGGTGGAGGGCAATGTCACAACTTTGAAATTGGGTCATAATTAGTTTTTGGGGAATCCATTGTAACTTTGAATGGCTGCTAAGTGATTGGTCATAAGTTGAGGATTTAGGGTAATACTTTGTTCCAGGACTATATTCTGTCTTTCTAAGGAAGTGGACAGTGATCCATGAAAGATGCGTGCAAAAATGCATGTACTGCCCTTTAAGGTAGCATTAGATCCTCTATTGTTTCTCCCCAAAACAGGTAAAGATTCCTGTATGCCAGAAGCTGAAACTGGAGACCAGCTTTATTGGAGACTGCTAAGAGCTTTATGCAGTTTGAAAAACGAACTTTATATCAGCCATGTTGGGTATTAAAATGGTCTCATGACTGAACGGAAAACAACACAGCCCATTTGTTGCCATTTTACCTACTTTAATCAATCTTCCAAAAGAATTTCATCTGGGAATCTCATCTCATCTGGGGGCTGAGAATGTAAAAGTAATCATCAAAGCTTTAGAATAATTACAACAAATGAAAGCAACGCAGAAGATGTTCATTTTCAAGATGTTCCCCAGGGTCACTGTATTAAGCCAGCTGTAGAACCCAGTCAGAGTTGGAAATGAGATCCTAGATATGCTCTGGATGCGCGTACAGGTTCCTGGGGGCTGCTGAGCAACTATCCACGTAGCTGGTATTTGGATTGAGAGATTACATGAGAATACAGAGCAACTTCATTCTTCAAGAAGAATGAAAGGTGGAGACTGCTTGAAAATATTATTTAAAGGCTATTTGACCATCTTCTCCAGAATTACACCCTGCATGGAAACAAATAGTTTCTGCTGAATACGTAATTCTGGCTCAGAACTAGTTAAGAATGATCTGAAATCGATTGGGACTCAATGATGATCTTCAGCACAAAGGATATAAAAAGCACCTGGAACGAAAATTCAGGGGTTTGCTATGACTTTTTCATAAGGCCCAATGTTTGAAATCTTCCAGCATAAATTTGGTGTGCAGAACTTGTTAGATGCAGTCTAGTTTTATCTCATAGATCTTGAAACTGTCTATAAATCCTCTAGCATTCATATCACAACTTCCTAAGGCCTTCCGTGTTGTTGAAAACCAGTCGGCAATGATGTTTGACTTAGTTTATAGAAATATTCACAAATCAATTCTACTAAGTCTACTTAAATCTTCATTTGTCCATCCGTCTGTCTGTCTGCCCATCTGTCTGTCATCTTCCATCTGTCCATCCATTTCTTTTATTCCTTTTATTTCCTTTTTTAAAGAACTTTTATTAGTTTCTGAAATAATAACAGTGATATTATAATTTTAAAAAACTACAGACAATACAATAGCTTCTGAAAAGTGACGAGAAGTGATGAAGTAGTCATTTTCATATACCAGCTTTCCACCAGCATTGCCCTCCAGACTATTGGAATGTCAGTTCCCAGAATTTCAAATCATTTGAGGCCAAGGCAATGTCTTCTGTTCAAGATCCAATGGCCATGGTCATCTCAACACATCTCTAAAGTTGGATAAGTATGTCAAACATTTCTTGACCATTTTAAGGGTAAACTTATACTGGTGAATAAATCTCTCCAGGCTGATAAAGTGGTTTTCCAAACATGATTTATTCAAAGAGAAGAAGGAGAAGAAGAGAAGAAGTTGCTGCTGAAATTGCTGGTGATGTTAATTTGCAATCAACATTTTTTAATGTGACCATGTTGGTCAATGTAGCCTTCTGACCAGCAGTTTTCTTGGCATGATTTGAAAAGTGGTTTGCCGTTGCCTCCTTCCCAGGCCTGAGAGAGAGTGCCTGGCCCAGAAGGCTTTCATGTCTAAGGCAGGACTAGAACTCCCAGTCTCCTGGTTTCTAGCCTGATCCCTTAACCATTTCACCAGTCTGACTCTCACAGTCAGAGTTGCCCAAAGGAATGGTGAAGTTCCCTAAACAAGGGCAATTTCCTCTATCGGAAGATCACATGACAAGTCCTTGCTTCTCTTACACTCAACATTGTGATAAAAGCTGATGGGAAAGAACCAGAAAAGGTCATCTTCATTGCTTATTCATTTACTTATGTTGGCGGAACAACGCATTGGAGATCTGGGCCAGCTCGAAATATTGAGAAAGCTGTTCAGGCATTTTCCAGTGTAACTGAGCTAAGGACACTGGAAGGGAAGGATAGTGGGGGGGTGTTGGGGGGAGACACAGAGAAGGTGTTTTCTGCTGTTGCTAACACAGATTTCTTTCCCCCACCTTTTGGCCCCCTCCAGTTTCATATCATCCAATCCTGGCACTTCTTCTCTCCATTGGCTCCACTGTTGCATCGAATGATTGTGACAGGTTTGCGTTCCCCTCATTTATTGGCTTAGTCTGATGGCCTATTATCAGGGGAAGCAAATCAGATGCTTAATCAATACTTGGCAAAGGCTGCAAGAGGCTACATTAGCATCACACCACTGGCTGTCTGGGTGTCTGCCTTTGAGATAAGAATCAAATGAGCTTGTGACATGATGGAGCACCTTGCTGATTCCATTTCGGTGGTGGAGGAAGGAAAGCCACTGCGACACAGAGAACCCTTTCCATTCTGAAAGAACCATTTGTGATTCTTTGTCTTCTAGGAGCACATTTCAGTTCCCTCAGCACTCCCTGGTGCATGGCCTTAAGAAGAAACTCCAAATCTATGTCCTGTACTTGTTTAGAAAAATGTAGGTGGCAGTGAAAGGAGACAGTGGACCACTGTACTGGAAGACTTCGCGACAGCTAGTGTGGGATAGAGATTAAATGTTTCATCAGGAAAGGGTAGTTCAGGTTCTAATCTCCACCCAACCATGAAGCCAGAGCAGACTTTAGACTAGCCACTTTCTTTCAGCTTAACCTAACTCACAAGGATGGCCATGAGTTCTGAATGCAGCCCAGAAAGAAGCAACATGACTATAAGAGCAAATGAAGTCATGGATTCTCTCAGTTCTTCTAACCCTACTTAGGTCACCACCCCTTTTTTCCTACCCACTTTGAGGGATCAGGTTCATCTCATCTAGACCGCAAAATGAGATCATTGGAGGAATGAATACATCTGAGGAGGAACCAGAGAGGAGAATCCATGGATGGACAAAGCTCCTTCACCAGAGGACTCTAAAGGATTTTCCAGAATCAACACTCAACTTCACCCCTCAAAAAAGTTTCCCTATAAAAAAGAAAAGAGTTCCTTAAAGGAAGTTTCTTGTTTCTTTCTCTTTGATTCAGAAGATAAGAGTGCATTGTCTTGTTACAGTTAGCAATTCCAGACTTTTATGGAAAATCAACGTTAAGTTCAAAGCAACTTTCTTAAAACATGTGCACCTTGTCTATAGCCCGGAATCATTATAGAGTTGGGTGGCCTTACAAAACAAACACACCACTCAATTGTCCTTCTGCTTCAAAAACAAACAAACAAAAAAGATGGGGTAATGGTTTTAAGTAATAACCAACCAAGATAAATTAAAGGCTATAAGGAGATGTTTACCCATCATAATAATTGGCCTGGTATCAGAGGCTGTGGGCAAGAGGACCTTCAAGGATAGCACAATCAGTTAGGGAATTAGACGGCTTCTCAGGCATGTCTGGGGCGCAGTGGCCAAGCAGTTAAGATGCTGGACTTGTTGGCCAGAAGGTCAGCAGCCCAAGTTTGAGATCCAAATGCCACACAACAGGATGAACTCCCATTATTCGCATGTAAAAATGCAAGTAGATAAATAGGTACCACCTAATTCAGTGGGAAGGTAACAGCATTCCATGTGCCTTGGCGTATAGTCAAGCCAGCCATATGACCATAGAAACGTCTTCAGACAACGCTGGCTCTTTGGCTATGAAATGGAGATGAATTGGCCACAACTGGCTGGGGAAACCTTCACCTTTATCACAAGTATGTCTTAGGCTTTCCAGTAATATTATGGGATATGTTTTTCATTACCCAGTCTTGAATTACGGAGACATCTCTTCTCCATCCACCTTACATTTTTGTGATAGTCCTCTAAACTAAGGTGTTTCTAATGCAAGAGAGAGAACATAGTTTTGCAACCTTGAGGGATTTGTCAAATTCTCACAAGATCTAGGCTTTCTTATCCAGACAGGATAAAAATAAACAAAAAACAAAAGTACTTCCTACCTGGAAGTACTACGACAGCTCATAAGGTCTTCAGAAGCCACCAAGAATCAAGCGTCTTTCAATTCATTTTCAAGTATAATAGCCTGTGTGAATAAGAAAACTATTCAGTGTCCTTGTCATTATTTTCCATGGAAAAAGTCTTATTAATAATGGTGTTGTGGCAATCATGATCCTTACCGTATCTCCAATTTTTTTATTTTTGTTTTTATCGTTTTACATGTCTGTTTTATATTACGAACTGCCAGAAGTCACTTGGACTTTAAAAATACAATAAGTGAATTAAAAACACAAGTAAACATACTCATATATGCACACAGAAGCCAAGTTCAAGCTCATGATTTGAATCCCCAAGACAAGTTAGATGAACCAGCTTTCCCAGGGCCTTCTCACATCTATTTTAGATATAATATGGATATTATTTCACAATACATATTATTTCATAGCACAAATTTCATTATGGACATCTTGGCCTCACTTTGGAACATCAATCTGAGGGTGCAGTTTCCAAAGGCTACAATTTTTATAGCAGTGCTTCAGCTTTATATTTGTATTTAAAAAAATGTACCTTGGAGACAGATGGGGCAATGTTATCTGGACTGTAGCAAGTCTTGGTGAAGAAAAGCAACTTACTGACTAAAAAAATGTCATCTCCTGTGTCTTACAATTCTCATTTATCAGCACCTTAAAAACCAGGGATACCTTCTGTCCCAGGGCCATGACTATACTTTGCAAGATTCAGTGGATGGATGAATGGATGACATGCTATCCCACCATTATCAAATGGGGCAGTTGTTTGCAGTGTAAATCTTAATATAGGATTAACTTTTTAAAAAAGTCAATGTTCTCCCATTCCCCCAATCCTGAAAAACTACAACCTTAGCCCCCCCCACATATATATACATGTACATATGATGTAACTCTACTTACTTTTCAACACATGCAACTTTCAATTTATTAAAGGGAATTTATTGAGTCACTTAGGTGAGATGGGTGGTATAGAAATGTAATAAATGAATGGATGGATAGATGGATGGATGAGTGAATTTAAGTCAGGCTGTTGGTGGCTACTAGTCTTGATAGCCATAAACCAGCTATGAAAGCTTCTTTCATAGAAGGAGCAACCAGGGAATAGAATTTGGAGCTCCGAGAACCTATTTATATATTTATATGGTCTCCATGCAACACAAAAGTTGGATTATGTAAGCCTTTAGCCTGTTCTACAAATCCTCCTTCTCTGTACTTCCTACAGATGCATTCAGTGTGCTGTAGGACAGATGACTGCCATTCAAAAATGCTTAATGTTAATCTAATTTTAAATCTGGTCAGCTCCACATCTCTCTGGCTTCTCACATGTTTTATCCAAGCAGCTCCTACGTAGAGCAGATCAACAGCTACCTGCTCAACCTCTGTGTTTTTCTTCCTGTTCACTGTTTGCTTCCCCAAGTTTCAATCCTTTTTTCCAAACTTGCATCTCTCATTCCAAAGATCTATGTCCTCCCCTAAGCTTGAAAGCTTTTTTTCTTCCTCTTCCCCAATTAACAGTCCAGACATAACTAAATAAACTGGGATACAATGACTTTATAGCTCTGGCGGAGGTGGCCCAGCCTTGATGAGGAATGTGGGCTCTTAAATGAAACCAAACAAAAATAAGCCAAGCTAACAAGTCTCCAGTCTGGTTCCTTCAGGATGATAGATTGACAAAACATTTGCTTTTTAGAACTCCAAAACCAAAATAAGCCATTGACCCAGCTGCAATGCCTTGCTAAAACAATCATGACTTTATCTGGGCTTCTCCAAAGGACAGTATGTTGTGAATGATTAGGATAGAATCATTTCAGACTTTGCAGAAGTGCCTAGTGGACAAGTTGGATGGGACTGGTTTGAGCACAGGGAAAGCAGCTTTACATGAAGGAAACAAATCTCAAATTTAAGACCCACGTTGGATCTGAAAAGAACATTCATGGGAACGTCGGTGCATCAGGTATCTCCCTGCATAGAAGCTCTCTTTGGACCATGCCACAAACAAGTTCCAACAGTACAAGAAGTGCAGTTGGAGATACTTAATGTAACTAGATTCAGAAGGTCTGTTGGCTTTTGAGCATGGCCACCCAACTTTCTCCCAGCTGAAGACCACACTTGCCAAGACCCACACTACAAAAAGTTGACAGATAGATGCAAGACAAAGTGTTGTACACTGGGTTGGTGAATGTATGATGTATTGGCTTGGAAGTGGTGTACTTAATGAGCCATCTCCAAGAACATGTTTGGAGACAAAACTTATCTTACAAGTTCACAGGAGGGTTTCCCAGTCTTCCCTCTGCATTTCACTCCACTACAGACTGGTTCATGTCCACATTGTTTTCCCAAAGAGGAGAGAAGGCAATAAAAAAGAGTACAGAAGGGAAATAATTGGCTGTGTAAGGAGTGGGAAGGCCCAGTTATTTCAGCCATCGTCCCTTGGTGCTCATTCTGAGGCATACCTCTTCCGATGACTTGATGCTTGAAGCAATGCACCAGGAGTGGGCAAATGCCATGTCGAGATCAAGCAGGGGACAACAAAACCAGGATTTCCTCTGCATGAAACACCTTCCCTATGACCTGAAACTGCAACCTTTCAACAAAAAGGGAGGATTGTGATCCATCAGACCTTGGGGTTACCAAAAAACCTTGGCCTAGCACAGCGTTTCTCAATCATGGTTACTGTAAAATGTCTGGTCTTGAACTCGCAGAATTCCCCACCAACACACTGACTTGAAAAACATTGGCCTAGCATCTTGTCAAATTTTTGACAAGGTCACACAGCATTATGGATTTTGCACTCCTTTCAAAAAGGACCCACTTCCTAGACATGAGAGAAAAAGTAAAATTATTGGGACAATAGAGGATGGAACCAGCAACAGTAGAGAAGAGACGATTGCGAGGAAAAGTAAAATTTTGATAGATTTGTCTTCCACGGTGACCCTATTTATAATCCAAAATTCAATGAATTTCAAGCTTTTTTTCCTTCTCCCCCAGATGTTTTCTACATAGTCAGGTATCTTTCTGTATTCTTTTTTTAGCATACTCCTAATGTATAAAAGTTTACCTCCTGAGTTACAAGCAGTCCTCACTTAGTGACTGTCTTGTACAGCAACCATTCGCAGTTACAGTACTGATGAAAAACTAACTTGGTGACCAGTCCCCACATTTATCACTTCTACAGGTCTGGAAAGCTGATCATCAGCACAATCAAGGTTTCACTTAGTGACTGCTTTGCTTTACAAGCAAGCTGCTGGTCCCGATTGTGGTTATTAAATGAGGACCACCTGCAATTGGGAACTCTAATTTAGAATTAATTTAGTCTTGACATTGGAATTAATTATAAATGCTCGCTGACACACTGAAGAGATGTCACTTCTGTGCGCCGGGGCTTGTTAATGCTATACAATCAGGGTTTTGTTTTGTTTTTTACTCTTGGGGAACAGCTATATGTATTAGATTAGAGGGTAAAGCAGACTGCACAGTGCCACTTAAAGTTCAGGCAATGGTTTTTTTCCATAGTCACAGCAATGCTAAGCTGTTAAGACAGCATCAGAACAGTGTGGTGTAATTATCTCTTAGAGTGTCTGTCTCCCAGTCTTATTTTTTAATGCACTGCTTAGTAAATGAGAACTAATTAAACCATTGAGTGAAAGAGAGAGTGAATGTCATAACTGAATAATGGAGATAAAGCAGAGCACAGTTGTGTTCAAAACACACGCTCTGGCACACCGCATGTTCGATCTGGTGCACTACCGAAGAATGTGTGTTGCTGGTCCTTGTCACCGTTTATGGTGACTGACAAAGCTCACATTCAAGGAACAGAATCAAAACCGAAAAGCATCAAGTGAACCAATT
The DNA here is from genome assembly GCA_032468055.1 of Acrochordus granulatus. Lineage (NCBI taxonomy): Eukaryota > Metazoa > Chordata > Lepidosauria > Squamata > Acrochordidae > Acrochordus > Acrochordus granulatus. Next base: position 43,303 of record JANHZU010005528.1, on the reverse strand, counting down.
CATTTCAGCCCATCCATTGCTTTGGTCTAGTGTGAAGCGGTAGATGTCAAAGCAAAGTACTTTGTGACTCCTAGATATATATTTTCATTTTTTTAAAACACCCTCCTCGAGTTCTTTTCGTCGAGACCAGCGTGCTTCTCAACCTGGACAATTTTAAGATGTGTGGACTTGCTGGCTGGGGAATTCTGGGAGCTGAAGTCCACGCACCTTCAAGCTGCCCAAGTTGAAAAGCATTGGCCTAGTGTATAAAGGCGTTGCCCATTTGAATAATTTTCCTTTCTTTCATAGTTTTCTTTTTCAAAAATGAGAATTCCCACTCAGCTGCAGCAGTCAAATTCAGTCGGTACTTTTGTTTCTACATCAAGAAAGGATCCAGCTGTAGCTGGGCGCGTCGCTATCTAGGATGAGCAGACTCTTCGAAAAGAAGACTTCATTAGGGCCCCCCAAATATTGCTGAATGCACACACATCTAGATTTCTCAGTGCGAAACACCCAAGGCGTTATTGCAAGTTCTTTATCGCAAGTGATTTTTTAAAAAAGTTTTAAATGGTGAAAATATATGTCGTTTGGAGACACTGCTCCTTTTTTGTCCCAAAGTCAATAGAATAAAATTCTGTGTTTCTCTTCCAAGGATTTCCAGACATGCTCATTCATCAATGGAAAATAAAGGATATTTAATTTAACCTCCAACCACCTTTCTGTCCAGTAGAGGGCAATAGCACACCTAGGCACCAATTTGTCACTAATTTTGGTGCCCTGTTCTCGATTGGCGCATTGTGCTTTGCTCGCATTTGAATTTCCTGCTTCCTCTGACTTGATGCTCCGATAGAGGCAAAGCTGATAGTATTTATCTCATTGCTACAGGGTTCCTTGTGAGTCCATCTGGGTCCAGAGCATGGAAGTGAGGAGCTGTTCGTAAACCCAGAGCTAGAAAGGCAGCGTGGGTGGATGGACAGACAGATACCCTGTCACATCGATCTTTATTACTGTCAAAGGCCAGCAAAGGTAGGGAAGTAGATAGCTAAGTATGTACATAAAGGCAGATAATGATAGATAGATAGGTAGATAGATAGAGAGATAGAGAGATAGAGAGATAGATGATAGATAGATAGATGATAGATAGATAGATGATAGATGATAGATAGAGAGATAGAGAGATAGATGATAGATAGATAGATGACAGATAGATGATAGATAGATAGATAGATAGATAGATACATAGATAGATGATAGATAGATGATAGATAGATAGATGATAGATAGATAGATGATAGATAGATAGATGATAGATAGATAGATGATAGATAGATAGATAGAGGCAGGCAGGCAGGCAGGCAGGCAGGCAGAGATGTGAATCACAAAAAAATTGGTCCAGGATATTCAGACTTTAAATCTTATAGATGCTCTTTTTTCCGCTAAGTAAATTTCTAGTCCTTAAAATTGAAAAAGCAAAACAAAACTGACTAAAAGCAGTAACACCTATCTATGAACTGGTCTCTGAGCTAGGTTTTGCTTGCAATTTTGTCAGACTAAACCATCTAGAATCAGCTGTTGTAACAGGTGACCTTCATCATTTCCTTCCTTCCTTCCTTCCTTCCTTCCTTCTTCCTTCCTTCCTATTGCTAGGGTAAGAAGGCAATTCAAATCTATCTCTTGATCATTTCATCATATAATCAGTATAAAACAGCACACTTCACCTACATTAAAAGAATGATTCATTTGGGCATGAAAAGACAAAAAAAAAAGACAAAATGTTCCCTGCCTCTGAATATTTATGGTGGACCCGCACATATCCAGGATGACAAAAAAGCTGGCATCCCTAGGCACACCTGATGTTTGCATGTATTTTTTGTGCTTGTATGTATTTTTCACTGTGGAACAGAAAAGCCGACATGATGAAAGGGATTGTGAGCATGATCCATTAATATATGTGTTGATTTCCACTATTTGAGTCTCATAGCAGTTCTGGGCAATTACAAAATACTGTCCTCTCCTTCAACGCATGTTGAGAAGGAGCTTTCACGGCAACCATCTGCAACGAATCTCCTTTTTTTGCTTGTACAAGGCCGCTCCCCAGATTGGATGACTACATCTCTTAGCTGCTTAGCTGAGAAGAACCCGTTGGAATAATAATCAGAAGAACCTGTTTCCCCCCTGTGTAATCCCTGCTCTATTGCCATGGTACCAGACAACGGACTTTTCCTTTCATTGACCACGCAAGTTTCTCTGTGGTTTCTTCTGGCGGCATCTTCTGTTCTTGCCTCCACAGCACTAGAGACTGGGACAGTATCTCCTTGGAAGGGCAAGCAAACTTGATGCATTTAGATCAACTGATCCTTCAGGGACCCCGATGGGTTCCAGGGCTTTGAAATCCTCATCAAAGAGGTCAAACAGAATCCTTTTGATGGGACTCGATGTGGACACAACAAAAAGGACAAACCCTGCCTTGGAATCTTTCAGCTTCTCAGGTGAGCCTATAAATTGCTCACTTTCTTCTTCCCACAATAACTTTCCAAATACAGTGACCCTCCTCTTAGGTAAGGGATGTGATGGCTGAGGGGTTACGATGCTGGGCTTGTCAGCCAGAAGGTCGGCAACCCAAGTCAAGACCCAAGCGCCGCTACGTAATGAGGTGAACTCCCATTCCTGCCCCAGCTCCTGCCAACCTAGCAGTTTGAAAGCATGTAAAACTGCAAGTAGGTGGGAAAGGTAACAGCATTCCGTGCGCCTCGGCATAGAGTCATGCCAGCTACGTGACTATGGAAGCATCTTTGGACAATGCTGGCTCTTTGGCTAGAGATGAGTATCACCCCCTACAGGTGGACACAAATGGACAGGGGAAACTTTTACCATTT
>JANHZU010005528.1:29674-40348 GCA_032468055.1 Acrochordus granulatus | reverse complement strand
AAGGTAATATGAAAATAAAGCAGAGAAATATAGAGGGAAGATTTAAAGAGAACCGTCCACAGGTCTCAGTGGTCTATTTGAATAATCGGGCTATCCTAAACTTTGGAAAAGAATTCACAACTCAAAAAATACTATTGAGCTGAATGGTAGAAGAACTCTGGATTTAGTAATGAGCCCAACCAACGTTAGAGGGGAAAAATAATTTCAGAAGCAAAACTTGGCATTAAAAGGAGAAGGAATCAAACTACGGAGTTCTGGGGCTAATTGTGGACAAGGGAGAAACTGGGAAATGATGTCAGCCGCATCATCCTAGATGACAGAAAGAAGAGAGTTTTTGAACTCCATGAAATCAGGTGACTTGAGAAGGCCACAATGGCATCTGCTGTGTGTAGCTTTCACAAAAGTTAAGATCGCAGCCACAACAATGTGCTCAATGTTCCACCTGTTTTTTGCCCCCCAGAACTTATATGTTCTGTCATCAGATGGAGCATGCATACAGTGATGACAAACACATCAGTTCTGCTGAGTCATTTCTCACTCTGTCTTTTTTCTCTTGGACATTTAAGTCCCTGCCAACTCCTCCTCGCAGTAATAAAATTCTGCTAGCATTTCCTGTTTCATATGAGGCAGGTCACTGCTATTGACTTAAACAAGATTAAAAGAAAGAGTGTGCCTGAACATCAGTGCTTAACACAGCAACGTAAGAAAAGAGAAGATGGAAAGGCTATGCAGCTAATCAACAGTGGGAGCACGAATACATATTTAGAAGTTGCTGCGTTCACTCCACTGAAATTAAACCAACGTTGACCCTGCTGTTGTTTTATGAGATACTTCCCTTTTCCCTGTTGTTGTTGTTGTTTTGTTGTTGTTAACAATACAGGACTTGAAAAGCTAAGGAGCATAAATGGTCTCTAATTAGCTTTGGAGAGCAATCCATGACCCCTGAGATGATGTTCCAGGTGCCCCAAAACAGTGGGACAGTAAACCTTGGAGATGACAAGTGAAGAGGAGGAGGAAGTTGGCAAGAGTAGGATGTAGGAACTTTTAAACTTCAGCTCAGAGGAACTTTTAAACCAGCCATAGAAAGGAAAATCAGGAAGAGGAAAATTACTTTGCTTGTTGCTTTTTTCAGAGAAGCCCAGGAAAGAGAAGAGCCACCATAAAAACAGGTTATAATGAAACATGAGATATTAATAAACACCCACCCAATGTACACAAGTGCAGGCTTAGCTGCGCAGCAGTTAAAAACTATTTATCCAGAGCTGTTGATGTCTCCCTTTCAATGTTCTTATGCAACATTTTTCATAGGCAATAAGAAGAGTTTGGGCAAAATTTGGGGATTACTAGGGATGACAAGGGTGGTGGTTTCATACTAGGAGAGCACCAGGTTAGAGAAGAGTGTCAGTGAGCCATGATTCCATAGTGGTGTGTTGAGGCTAGTTGAAGGCTTCGATTCGAAAACTTGAGCCTCAGGATCTGAGTAGGAGCACCAAGGTGAACAAGGGTTGGTGGTGAGAAACAATTGCTGCAGTTGCTGGATAGGAAGAAGAGGGAGAAGAAACTTCTTGATGTTCTTATCTGACTCACTTTCTCCTATCCTTTTTCCAAGGCGTAGCAAGCCTCATCAATTCCGAAAGGTTTCCAGATGCAAATCTTGCTGAGGAACCTCGATTTCTTGCAAAATTCATCTGTTAGGCACAGCTTTCCTACTGTCTTTCCTCGCAGTTCTCCACTTATTCCTTACTCTCTAGCCATGGATAAAAGACCTTGCTCGATTTATCGTTTCTTTCGAAAACATCGCTCTTGGCCCGTCCTTGCGGTAGGAGCATTTTTCTTTTCGTGTTGTGATGTCACTCCAAATGTCTTGAATCAGAAGAAAACATGGCTGTCCCTCGACGCCCTCTGGGAATATTCTACTGCTCAGCAGCCTGTTCTTTTTCTGACCACTGCGATGCAAAATACAACACAACAAAAGGAACAAAGGGGGAGGGAGGGCAAAGGTCTGTCTGTCAAATTTAGGCAGCACAGGGAGACAATCAGTGTCCTAATGATGACTACAGGACCAAGAAGTTGCAACCACTCAATTCTCCAAGGCAATGGATGAGCAATTTCTCAGAAGGACAAAAGATGTCTCTGGAGGAGAGGGGAGAATGCAAATTGACTTAATGCAAGGGCATTGTGGGAGAATGGCTGTTCCAACATCGCACCAGGTCAACAGCACCAACTGGGGATGATAAGTCAAGAAGAATCAATAATGTGAAATAATCCTAGTCTCTCTGAGAAGGAAATCAGTGCAAATGTAGTTAAAAACCTACTCCCTTGTTCTGCAACCATAAATCCCAAAGGAGGTCAAGCAGACACGACTCCAGCTTTAACAAACACAGGCCCTTGCCATATTTCCCAGGACTCTATTGTTGTCAAATGGACTCCCATGAGATACTTAAAGAGCCACTGCATCTCTCTCTCTCTCTCTGTGTAAATTTCTAATAAGTCTAATTTCCTCTCTATTGTGAATCTGGTCCGTTGGTCTCAAATTTTCCTCTTTGAACAGCCCATTGAAAGGATTTGGAATCATTTTCAGAGATGACTAGGAAATGTTGGAAGAAGAAAAACAACCTATCCACTTTCAGTCAGGTGGAGATTCCCCAATGCAAAACTTTTAAATTGTAGCAGCAGGAATACATCCAGGGAATTAGCCCTGTTGAACTCAGTGGAACTTATTTATGGAAGAAAAATGTATAGGAAACTGCATAATATTAAGTCAAATTGTCATTCCACCCAGTTTAATTTTCAGCCCCGACTGGCTTCTGCGGTGTAGACAGCCTTCAGTCCAGCATTTTCAACTTGGCAACTTCAAGAGCTGTGGACTTCAGCTCCCTGAATTCCCTGGTTTGCTTGAACTGTGTGTCCAACTCCAGGTCCCATTACTCTAGTAGGATTGACATTTGACAAAGTCGTGGCCCTTTCAGTACTGCCATGCTGCCGTGGGCAGCCACATTCACATGACAGTGCTTCCTGCCAGCTTCCTACAAGGAAAGTCAATGGGGAAGCTGGCAGGAAATCAGAAATCGCTCCCACTCGCACTGCTTTCTTACCCAGCTGTGGTCATTATCGGTTTAGGTCAAGAAATATCTCTGAAATGATGAGCCAATGGGTCACAAATTACCTAATGACATCTAAATGTCTCCACTGTTGCCATTTGAACCATTCCTCTGCTTGATTCATCAGACCATTTCTAGGTCCTCTGGGGAAAGAAAGTGAGTCAAACAGCAGCACCAAAGAATTCATGACTCACTTTCTTTAACCATCATTTTCTCATTTTACTCAACACTCATTCTTCCTGCCAACCATAATGGAACTATTGAAAGGGAAACCAAAATTATGTTGCTTTTCCTTTGAACTGGCAATAGAGTTCCTCTGCAAATACAAATTCGCCCCCCACCAGTAGTTTCATAGAGGATTGTGACTTGTCATTCTCTTTGGTATACTCACATCCTTTTTGCCCCTTGTTTTCAGATGAATTAAGCAGTAAAGTTTTCCCCACTTTTTCCCCAATGCAAATAGATTTGAGGTGAGAATGAGGTGGAATAGTTGAGCACTGTACAGCATTTATTCACTCAACAATTCTTATCTACTCTTTGATGAGTCTTTTAATCATAATCTTCCCCCAATCAATTTTCAAAGTTCATATCTCACTTTCTTTTATAAAGTTTAACTTTAGGTATTTCCAGCTTCAAAATCCAGGTATGAGGCTTTGAGGCTTCATTCCTACTGATCTCTGAAGTTTCATGAGATTAATCCATAAAGTTCCCCCAATTGCTTGAAGAAATCTTTAGTAAGAATTCCATCTTTGTTCCTCAATTCTGGAATGATGATTAACATTGCCTCTGTCTTGCTTTTGTTTAGGAATTCCTTCCACAAAATATAACTGCTTTGTATGAACTCATGTATATGTATTTTAGAGATAAATAGAATCCATTCCCCCATCTCATATTTTCGTATACTTATTCATCTGGTTTGAACACTATGATTAGATCTGATAAGAATTTTACCTTCATCTCTTAATATGGGGTTCCTGTTCTCCCGAAACTGGAATGGGCTGTTAACTAAACTGCAAAGTGTCTCAGAATAGATCGGATAGATTACTTTTATCTACCTTGCTCCAATCACCTTATGGAGTTGGGATTTCTAATGCAATGTTCCAGTCACTGAGCATGTTCACCACCATTATCTGATGCCAGTGGCTCAGGTCAAATAAGTGATATTTATTATGTTCTGCAAAGAAATCCAAGGAGATAATATAAATGAGAAGACTGAAAGTCACTGAAAAGTTCAGGAGATTCAACAAGGTCGCATAGTCCTACCTCTGTTTGGATGTCAGATATTTTTATGAGTTGACCTTTGCTGATCTCCAATAACTAAGTAGGATCAGATCTGATTAAAACTTGGATGGAGAACCACCAAAGAGGTAGCCTAGATTGGGACATTTAAAACAAAAATCCCAGGAGACTACAGAATTCCATGACTTCAGAGACAGAAACATGTCTCTGAAGTCACCTGAAGTCAAGAACAACTTCAAGGAGACTTTACTAATGTTCATGCTTCATTATTTTGTCCAATCAAGAAAGTATCTATTTTTTTTATTCTGTTTTCCAAAAACAAGCACTTATAGGGCATTTTCCCCCTGCAACCAACTATCAGAGGTCCACTGTTGCTAATAGTACAGTTTCATTTTGGCTTATCTTGACTACTGTTCATTGCTCAATATATCAGCTGTAATAACTGTTGGGCTCAATAGTGTCCTATTCCATTTATTCATGTTTTGAGCAGTATTTGGCTTTCATGGAGACTATTAGCAATTTAACCCATTGAAAGCACCCATTATCCTTCTGCTCCCATGAATCCCTTCTGATCCCAGAACTCTCAACTGACAATGGGCATTATGGAAAACGTATAGCCTTACATCACCACCATGATGGCCTGTAGCAAACTAGTAAGGATGAGATGACTCTAAGGTCATTTCAAATGCACAGTTATAGGGAAAACCATTAAGCAAATCATATCCAAAACTCCAGCTCAGACTAACCACAGTCTAATGCATGGCCAGATCAGTAAAAGAAGGAAAAAACTTGCATTGACCTACCATCACTCGAGTCTTCATGTGAAGAGATGAAATGTCTACATAGAAATAATGTTACTTCTTTGCCTATTGGGCTGCCCTTTTTGCTTTAACCACAGTTTGCGAAATAACCATAGTGATCCGCAAAGAATTAAGCCATAAACTATGCTTTGCAAAGACAAGGGTGGGGTTCAAGTACTACATGTAGCCATATTGTGATATGTTTGGGCTGATGCAATGTGTGAAACACTGATCATTCTTCCCTTGATTTCGCAAAGTAATTCCATTTGACTCAGCATTTTAATGTACTTTTCAGCCTTTATATTTTTTTCCCCAACACCAGCACAAGCTATGAAAAGTATAACACTAAGATACATCAGAAACAACCAACAGACTGTTATAGACTCACAACATCACCATTGCATACAAACTCTCCAAAACGTCTTAATCTACAGCATTCAGCGTAAAGACCGTAACAGCCACTATGTCGGACAGAAAAGCAGAAGACTAGCAGAGCACATTCATGAACACCAACCAGCCATCAGAAGACACAATGAAAATTTCTCACAATACACGGACAGACTCAACCACACTTTCAGGAACTAGGAAACGAGAAACTGAGCATCCTAGGCCAAGTTAAATCCCAAAACGCTAGGAAATTCCTGAAAGCTTGCTGTTCAGACAATTTTGCCATCGATAGACACATAAAGATGAACACACAATTTAAGAGACAATAAAAAACTAAGGAAACAACATCAGAAAAAACAGAACACATGCTCTCCAGCAACCAACAGCAGATAAGTAGGGATTCATACCAGACAAACAAGCAGAAAACAATGTCCTAATCATGGAGCTACCAAGAAGCTACCACCACCGAAACTGACAGGGCAAGTTACTGTAAAGAAACTGGGAGCAGAACTCTACACTGCCTCACAATGGTGATACTACCGAGTTGGGTAATGAAACGTCTGCAAGCAAACAACCAAGCTCAAAAAAACCCAAAGACTCTACCGAAACATTTCATTGGTTTGAATTTGCTGCATTATTGGTATCCAACTATTCCAAATATTTATCGAATTTCTAAGAAAAATAGTCCAAGGGGAAGGAGACCATTTTCCCATGTAAACTTATCCTTGTAAATGTACTCTTTCTTCTCTAGACAAGTCATGGAAAAGATCTTCTGTGATAAGCCAAAACTCTAGATAGTCAGTTCTGCCATTTCTCTAAGATGTTATGTGAACTCTTTAAGTATGATGGGGAACCTTCTGTGGCCTTTGACCTGGATGTTTTCTCTGATGGATCATTGTATTGATTGTTATAGACCTTTCTTATGGGAGGCCACTTTAAAGGAGTGAGATGGAAAGAGTGCACATTTTCTCAATAAAGAATTAAAGCCACACCTGATGGTGGCTGTTATAGGAAACCCTAAGGGCACTTCCTCTCTCCTTTGTAGGCAAAAGCAATACAAGAAATGAAATTATTGCCAAATCATCTATCCTTTAATCAGGACCTGACTGATAGGTTGATATAAGGCTAAGTTGGCCCAGGCTAACTGAGCCGGCTTAATACAAAATTCCCACCTCCTGCTTTTTAATATCCCTTTAATCATGTAAATAATAGGATGTTGTTTATTCAGATTGGCAGTCCCGTTTACAAAGCTAGCTTACAGTGTCCTTTAATTAGGTCCCCATGCACTTTCCTGCACCAAAATTAGAGAAAAAAATATGTATACTTTTGGTCCAAGCCAATATTCTGGCTGCATTCATAAGTATATGTTCTTGGGATGAAATCAAACGTATCATGTTGTTGACCAACTCTCAAGTCGAGAGAAGAAGTCTCATAGGGAGTCAGTAACAGCAAATCAGGCCTAGGTTAAGAACCCATAAACACCTCACCCTTGTTTTTATATCCAAAAAGAATTTTCCCCAGCTACGATCGACCAAACAAAACACACCCAGCCTTTCAAATTGTTTATCCATAGAAACAGAAAAGTGGCCTGACTCTTCCTGTTACAAAAACACCACCGGGGAAATGACTGTAGAGAAATGATCATTTTTTTTATCTCAGTGCAGCAGTCGGATGCATATAGTGTCCCATCACATATGTAAAACTGAAGAACCGTGCAGGGAAAAATATACTGTACAATATACTGTCTTGAAAACTCAGTCCAAAAGCATTTTACTCCGATGCGGAACTCAAGGCTCACATCACTTTTGAAAATGTCATGGAAGTGTATGAAAGAATTCACTCATTATGCAAAGATAAGCAGAAATGAATCTGAAATGAAAAAATAGATTATTTTTTCCCCCCTAGTATCTCTGGTTGTTAAGATTTTCTTTCCTGATTTAAGCATTTGCCAGGAAGCTGTCTTAACCTCTCCCCATCTACAAAAGATACTAAAAAATTATCTCCCTTGCAAGGCAAAGGGGACAGAAAAAAAAAAAGCAGGGCACTTTATCACTTATCAACAGAAATGGCAGGTGAAATGATAAATACAAGATAGATGAGGAAGGAGTATGGCCCAGTGAACCCCTAGCTGGCTTTTACTGCATTCAGAATTAGCTTCAAGCAAAGGCCAGGATGGGTCATGGTTGTTTCAAAAAAGTTTCATCCCGACATACAAACTGACCTTACACAATATAGAATGAAGGAAAAATAAAACCATATAAAACCAATCCCCCTTTCTCAAAGTTTAATCATCTCAGGATGATTTGCCAAATTATTCCGTGCAATCTGTGTTCCTAAACCACCCAACCTGCGCATTTCAGAATAACAACAACCGTAATCTTTCTTCCATGGCTTCCCAAAGCTCTTCATTTTCTTTCCAGCCTGATCAACTAAAATGCAAATGATTCATGGCATACAGTGATCTATTCCGAATGCCTAAGAGCAGAAGGGAGATACTCGGTAAGGGATCCAAGCCATGTTTACGGCAGGGAGCGCATTAAACGACTAAAATTAGACACACTGAAAATGACACTAGACCTTCATAATCGCTTCGACGTTTCAAGGTGTAAGGAGTAAACATGCTCAAGTGATTTGAAATGTTTCTCCACATAATTACTGAGATCAAAGTTCTTTTCTTGATAGCAATGTAATGAGCAAGACTGCTAAAAATAGGAACCCAGAAAGCCTGCATTTTGAATCCAAGATAGATTCTTTTTATAGTGAGGGGCATCTCTAATAATGCTGTTTTTGTTTTTCTGGAAGCAGCACTGAGATGATTTTCTTTCCATTTCTCATGCATTTACCACTATGGATTTTAAAAAATCAAAATAACTAAGACCACCAGAGCTAGGATACAGAGAAAGTTTTTTTTTTTTTTTGAAAGAATGATGAAGACCAAGAGTTTAACAGGGAATTTTAAGGATTGGCATTTAAATCTGTCAGGTCTGGATATTGATGGTCATACAGTCTATTAGATAGTCTTGTTTCTGAATAAGATGTGGAAGGCTGAAACTCAAGCATAAGAAGGCAACAAAGGACCTAACAATATTTTCTGGGTATCAAAGGAAACCTAATGGAATGGATTTTACTTGTAGATCTTCCAACAATCCAGATTTCTTATGAAAGAGAGAGACACACACTTTCCTTTCATTTGCCAGTGCAAAATTGCATGCTCCAAAACACAAAAGCTCAGCTTTGTATCTGGCTGCTGTCCAAGCTAAAGAGGGTTGCTGTTTCCGGCCTCTTTAGAAATCACTGATGTCTAGTACTAGACGGAAAAGACAGACGGAAAAATGGACAGGTAGACAGCAAAAGAAATGCCTTCATTCTCCAAAAAGTAAGCCTTGGAAACACTGAATTCCAAACGAGGCATTCGTGTCTTTATTTCAGGGTCGCCGCCGCATCGATCCAAATTGCCTTTGGAGGTTGCAACTTAACGATCATTTCTTACCGCTTGTTGGAAAAGCAAATCCCAACCATCTACTTCATCTTTCCAATCAGCCCCTCGCACACAAATCTCTGAAGAAAGCCCGGCATTTTGACATATGGCTAGTGAACAACAAAATGCAGGGAAGCAACAAAGACTCCATCCCACCACCCACTCCATCAGGATAGCCCTGAATTTTGCAGAATGCACGGCGGAGCTGTTTATCACAACACTACCGAGGAGGAGGAGGCGAGGAAGAAGAGGGAGAAGGGGGAGAAGAGGAAGAGCAACGCGCTTGCTGATTTCTTCTTCCTCTTCTACCCCTGGATTGGGGTCATTGATAAAGAAAGAGGCTCAGGGAACTGACAGAGTGAAAGAATGGGGAACAATAGACAGCCATGGCATTGACAATGATGCCCCAGTGCCTTCCTCCCCTCCCGCTGCGATAGTTTCATTCAACAGCCAGGGAGGCTGCTGCCATCATAAGAATGGATAATGGCATGAGGAATTCAAGATGACCAGGAGGATGGGGGGGAGGAGGGGGACGAACGGAGAATCTGATGGATTCAAAGCTTAAAGATGGCAGAGTTCTCACCTTTCCCATTATTTTTTCAGACAGTCTGGATAGAGTCGTCCCGCGCGGAGGAGAGGATGAAAAGAATAATTCGGAAACTGTTGGGCATTTCTGAAGGTTTTTGGCAAACCCAGTTTTAGAACTGTTTGGGGGACGAAAACCTATACTGGATGGTGCCATCTGTGTGTGTGAGTATGTGTGTGTGTGTGTCCGTGTCCGTGTGTGCCTGCATGCCTGTGAGTCTGTGTGTCTCCTGTTTCGTGTCCTGCGATCTGCATCGCACGCCTCTCTTAGTAAAGAGACTTTCTGTCCATGTCAATAAGGGAGCGAGCGTGTTCCTTAAATTTTGACCTGAGATAACACATCTGCATGCATTGGGAAGGGAAGGATAGCCCATTGCACTTACTACAGCTATCAATTAGTCAGCAATAGCATGAGACCCCCGAGGTTGGGGGGAGGTTTACAAAAGGTGGGAAATATGCAAATAAGCTCTAACACCTGGGTCACGTACAATAATTTCACTGCCAATATCCTATCGTTTTAGCTTTGCCAGATGTCGTCTTCTTTCTTTTTCGTGTTTTGTACATAAAGAGGTTTTTCATCGTGCAGTTCTGCTGCCAACGTTGGGATGCTGAGCTTTTATTCATTTTTTTTTATTTTAATTCTCAATCTGAAATGAAAGAAAGAAAGGTGGAAGAATCATTTTTAAGAGCAGTGATTTTCCAGAATACATCAGATGGGACCCAAAATGCAGATAAGTCCTTGTTCTTTCAAATGTAATGGGGGTAACGGTGGAGAAAGGAGATTAAATATATTTTAAATAACTAACAGAAGGTCAAAGGTGGGGATAGAATGAAAAATGAGGCATTTCTCCAAGATTATTCCGCTTTGATACAAACAGATAGCCCTTTCTTAAAACTTCCTACAAAGACATTTGTTCCAGTAACATTTTTTAAGAACTTGCCTCAGTCAGTGGCAGAGAGAAAAATCAGTATTAAAAATGAAGTATGTGTGCACAAATTCATATATAAAATGACATTAGATTTTGACTTCATTCAGATGTTTCAGAGACCTTAAATGCACAACACTTTATTTCAACTAAGATCG
>JANHZU010005528.1:7460-20349 GCA_032468055.1 Acrochordus granulatus | reverse complement strand
AAGAGGTTGAGGACGTCTGAGAGTTGAAGTCTACACAGCTTAAAGTTGCCAAGGTTGGACACCCCTGTTCTAGAGCTTGGTAAGGTTTTTTTTTTAATCAAATTGGTGTAAACTATTAATGATCACATAGACAGATCACTTCTCCTGTATGAAATGTCCCAAGTAGTCCTTCAGATCTCCCAAGCAATACAGTCAAGTATTTTAGGATAGGATAATATATATCACTGATCGGACAGTAGGCCATAATTGCCTGAACACCACATGGCACAGAAAGTATAAAATATGATCTGCTAGCTATGATTATTGGGTTCATACAAGCAGCTATAAATCAGCGATGCCTTTGCCCAATTCATGATATAAACCTAATCGGTTCCTTCTTCAGATTTGTTTTTGGAACTCACTGCGTTACTTCCAGGACTACAACAAGGAATAGTAGAGGAAAAGGTCAATGCTCCTCTTGGGAAAGGGAAGTGTTGGGTTATTATATACCACTTTCAGAACTTCCGTCCTGGAAGGAAAGAAAAATGAGTGATTCATCATTAGTTCACTGCAGTTAGTATTTGTACGGGAGATACCATACAAATACCAGAGCTGTAGGCTAGAGGAGGAAGCCAAAAAAAATCCCAAAAGTCAATAGCAAATAACTGTGTTGTTGTCAAGGAAACAAACCCATGTAATCACTAGGAGCTGAACCTGACTTGAAAGAAATGTGACTTTACATGCTAGAGTGATATACGGAGGGGCAAGGCATAAATATAGGCATAATATGACAAGTTCCATTAATAAAGGACCCTATAAATCAGAGAGAGTATAGCCTCTGCTTTCAGGAAACATCAAGTTCAATCCCCGGCATTTTAACACCTTAAATTTAACACTTTAAATTTTAACAATTTAATTTAAGAAAATTCTTGCCTGAAATATTGATAAACTGCTGTCAGTCCAAGCCAACATTTTTAGGATGGACAGACAATGGGGAATACAGCTCCTAGTTCAAATGGGTAATCCTCGTTTAACAACTATTTGGTTAATGATGGCTCAAATTAAGAACTGCCTCAGAAATGGTGTTTTGCAGCTTGTAAAGTACTTCCAGCCGGTGCAAAATATGCACCCCCCCTCCCACTGTCACGTGATTGCTATCTGGGTGCTCAGCAGCCTGTTTGCACAGGGCCCAGCTGCCAAGCATCCTGGGTTCACTTGCAATCTTCTCTACTGGCTTCCCCAGAAAGACAATGGGGAAGCTGGCAAGGAAGGTTGTGAGCTGCTGCCACCTGCCAGAAGGATTCCCTGTCATCTGGGGGGGGCTGGCTAAAAGAGCTTCATTCTTCAGGATTTCAGCCCCGTGCCTACTTGGATTTGGCGGCAGCAGGTATGAAGCTGCAGGGAGAAAGGAATTTTAGCTCCATGCCTTCTATCCAAACCGAAAAGGATTTTGCTCCGTGTCTGCTTGGGATTCTTCAAACAGGCACAGAGCTAAAATCCTTTTCTCCTTGCTCCTTTTCCCAGGGCTGCTCCCCAGAGAAAAAGCTTCAAGAAAGAAAGGATTTTAGCTTCATGCCTGCTTGGATTTATTCTTTTCTCCTTACTCCCTTCTTGGAGCTGCCTTGCAGGTACAGAGCTGCAGGGAAAAAAGATTTTAGCTCCATGCCTGCTTGGATTTCAGTTGCCAAAATCCATGCCTGCATTAAAATTAAAATCCTTCCCTCTCTGTCTGTCCATTCTGCAGCCCACACTCGTTCTTTGGGACTCCATTCTCTTAATGACCCATGAGATCACTTAACAACTGCAACTGCGAGTGCTGGGATTGCAGTGACTGAGTGAACTGATCACATGGCATTTCACTTAATGACTGCTTCACTCAAGGTTCTGGTCCCAAACGTAACCATTAAGTGAGGATTCCCTGTATCCCATTTGCAGTACGGATGCTACAGCACAGTAAAAAGCTTTCACACATAAAGATTCATTTGCCAGCACGAAAGCACCGGACCTCTGGGTTTTCATGGCAGGCCCCTCCACGCAGCCTATGCTTCAGACTGCTTTGGCTACATGCCACTACGTGCCCATATCACATTGCTTTGCAGCAGCCAAACCCATTTACTATTCTGTCTTTTGTAAATCTGGAGTCCTGCTGGCTTGGGATGGATCATTTGCAGGAATTTTTGCTTTATTTCACCTCGCACTGTCTGAACATAGAGTTCTCTTGTAGATTTTGCAGGTACCTTCTCAACAAACTTGAAACAGTTCCACAACCTGTTTGAAAAACAGATCCCCCTTGCGCTGAACTCTTGCTTCACTCCACTTTCCAGGCTCTGGCTCAAGCAAGAGAGAAAGAGAGAGGATGTCATAGATGCAGTTGCTGTGATTTGCATTCTGTGGCTTGGATTTAGGGAACGCCGATTCCTCCCTGCTCCTTATGGTCTGACATTGGCATAAGTGAAGATGATTTCACATCCAGCTTCAAAATGCTTTGAATGGACTTTGGAATGGACATAGCATGACATCAACAATGTAAGAAAACTGAGCTACCATAGCTTAGCTATGGTATATCCCAAATCATTGCAAAAATAGGAGTTGTTGCAGGTTTGTTGGTTTGCTTTGAACCTGAGATGCTGATGTTATGGCTTCTTTTCCCCATTCGCCCAAATGATTGTGCCTCCCAGCAACTGGGCTTAAGGCCTTGTGGCCACAATGGTACCTTGAGGACTTTGCAACTATCCATAGCCCAGACAAAAGAACAGGAATGATGTCAACTAGAGTTTTCCCTTCTCTTCAGAGAAGAGAATGAGAGCCTGCAAAATTCCAGAGTACTGTACAGTTGTTTTTCCCTTCCCTTCCCTTCCCTTCCCTTCCCATGTGCAGTGAAATGAGCAGATTTTTTGTTGCTACAGGATTTGCAGCTGCTCCAGGCAAGGCAGAGGGTTTTTTTCCCTCCTCAATTCAGCAATTCAGATCACAGATCAGCTTCAAAGTGCCCTTGAGGGCTTGGGGAAGAAAAATGTAAGTGTGTGGAAGTACTTGTAGTGAAATATGATCCTAACCAGTGAATAGGAAATGAATCCATATCTTATATGCTGGAGTCACCTGGGGAATGAGAATTCTACTAGGAAAAACATATTAAATGTGTAAGTAATTTACCTAATAGCGTTGTTGTTATTGTTATTTAATAAATAAGATCATTATATAAAAAATAAAAGTCAATAATTCAATAAATTAGTAGATATATTTTATTACAGTCACTTGCCAGAATGTTGTACAGTTTCATGACAATAATTGCAAGACACAAAGAGAAGTAAAATAAATATTACTGAATTACAAATTAAAATAAAAAGAATAAAATATCAGTGCCGATACTGGAGGAATCTAAAAAAATATTTAGAGTCTAAATTAATAAGTTACTTAATTATTAATGGAATAAAATGCTGATCTTAATTATTAATGGAATAAAATGCTGATCTAAAATAATAAACTAGTGAAATATTAATAACCTACAATACACTGTTGCTCAATCAATTTCTCAACTTTGTTGCAATCAAGACAAACAATGGAGATTTAAAATTTCATGAGATCAATATAAAATCCAATAGAAGAAAGAAACTCTCTGTCAACTTCTTGCACTTGATATTCTTCCTTGCAGCAGTGCCTTATCAGGTGCACTAACAATCTTGCTATTTTACATGTAATTTGAGCCTCCATCTGCCAACAGTTTCCATAAAAGTTGTCCAGAGCACCTGGGATTTTCTTTTATCCAGAAGCAATTATGATTTTGTAAATATCCTATGAACAAGACAGCATAAAATAACACAGGCCATTGTTTCTTGTACTTTCTGCACATAGGCAGAACCTTTCACCAAGCACAGTATTCTTACAATATATTTACCCTTCAGTGACCTGAGAGAAGATATACAGAGATTGTTGACCAAACATGAGCTCAGTCTGAGAACACAAGACGGTAGCAGAATGAAATTCAAGTTGCTACATCTTGAGTCTCTTTGGAATAATAAGAAAGAAAGAGGAAATGCTGTCAGCTTTCAAGACCCTATCATAGCCTATACCAAGAGAGTCCTAATATTAGCTGTCTTTTGCCTAGCCTGGCCTACCTTGAAGGGCTGACAGGTGTGGCCTCATCTGTAAGTGGTTTGTCATTGCCTTCTTCCTAGGGCTGATTGAGAATGACTATCCTAAAGTCATCCAGCTGGCTTTGTAGTTGTGATGAGACTAGAATCATGCTTATGGCATGTTTGTGAGATGGATGAGAAAGAGAGAAAGAAAGAAAGAAAGAAAGAAAGAAAGAAAGAAAGAAAGAAAGAAAGAAAGAAAGAAAGAAAGAAAGAAAGAAAGAATGAATTGCCTTATGTCTAAAATTATTTTTTTTAAATCACATTTATCTGCTTTCCACTATTTTTGCACTTCTTTTGGGGAGGGGACTAAAAAGGTTATGATTGTATTAATGCTTTTATATACCCAATATGGATTTTATGTGTGCCACTTTCCTTCATTCTTTAATACTGTATTAATTATTTTCTATGGAGTTTCTTTTGTAACACATAACATTAAGAACCCGAGATGTTTTTAGTATAAGTTTCTTTTTTAAAAAATATATTTTTTTAAGATCCTGAAGTAAAACACTGGCAAACTACTTCCCTATTTTTGCCAAACACAGACCAAAAAACCCCCACATCAATTTATCCATGGAGACAGTGGGAAATGCGATGAATATTATGATTTTGATTAGTAGATCAAAATCTATTAAGAGTTGAAGTCACATCAGAAAAAGCATTCCAATTTTAAATCTTCATTGTAAAGGTGGCTACTTTATGATAATAATAAATATTTGTGTAGATAAATCAGAAAGCTTCATTCCTAATCTGGTTTCCCTAATATATGAAAGTGGTAACTTGACTGATGGCTCCATTAACAGTAATCAATTAGACACGATACCAGTGGGACACAGTAATAGTTCTGAAATGTTTGGGATTGTGCTTAAGTTGTTTTATTAATCCTTTGTTCATCAAGTATAAAGAACCCCGTTCTCCTCTGGTAAATTTAAACTTATCTCTAACTTTGACACAAAGGAAAGAAACTCTAGACAGATGATCGGGCATTTCTTTGAGACTCTGGCATAAGATAAGTGTGATTAAGATGAATATAACTTTGAGGTTGATTCATATTTTAAAAGATCTTCCAATTTTCATTCTTTCACATTACTTTAAACAAATTTATATGCTATTAAATAACTTTCTCCAGGAAGCACATCTTTTGAGACTTTCACCGTATACATTACAATTGCCTGTTGGGAAAGATAGATTTAATTCTCTTGCCTGTCAGCTATATTACTGGGAATTTATTTTAGCTCCAGCTAAAAGAATTGAGAATTTATCCAAACTGAAAATTTGATATGTTTTAGGATCTCCATTTGTTCGGATATGAATTTCAATACCTCCCACAATGGTGCAGGTTAACCATGAAAAATATTGTAGTGCGGATATAATTTTGATTCTTTCATTCCAGAAAAGCTTGTTTCATCATTTTTTTTAAATTTTAAAATAGACAATAAAACCTACTTTGGAGGCAAGTAAGGCCTTTTGTAATGATATTACCTTGGATTACTTAGTACAAATGGAACCATCTTAAGAATTTTTGTAAATCTTAAAACCCAATTTGATTTGCATCAGAACGCTTCTTGTAAATTTTTTGAAGATTTTAGTTTTTTGGTTTTAGTATTTTGGTGAACCGTTCCTCCTAATGACATCACATTTGTTGGAGACTTTGAAAGAATTATGACTCCTGAGCCAGTAATTCAGTTTTATACGCCAAAGAAATTTCACTAACTTGATAGAATTAAAACACTGTGAAATTAATATGCTTACTCTTAAAATGAACATGATGAAGGTTCATTTATTTATTTAAATATTTATTTAAATTTATTTTTTTTCAAGTCTTTGTTTTTAAATCCTTGAGGGTCTCTGGAGAATTCTATGCAGTTTTCTTGGAAACACTTTTTGAAACTTCTTTGCTTTGCCTTCTTAGGCCTGAGAAAAGGTGACTAACCAAAACTCAACCTGCTCCTACGCTGGTGCTTTATACCACTGCACCATCTGGCTCTCAAAAAAAGTCATCCAACAACAAAGCAACATTTGTTTTGTGTATACTGGACACCTTAGATGACATTTAATAAGAGTTGGTTACAATCACCTTGCTATTGGAGATGAAATTCAGAGTTTGGGATATGAAATTACAGTATATAGTCTGGTTTTGACCTTACCGTTTTTATATTTTGGGCAGAAGTCCACTGGATTATTGAAACAGCCTATGGGTGGTCTGTTTCTTCCTCAATCTTGGGTCCTCAACCAGAGGCCTGGAAGCTTGAGGTCCTGCACAGGAACTTAACTGCACTCCTCTGGAAAGAGAGCTCTGATATTGTTCCTGAGATCTGTTGCAGCTGTTCTTCCAGTTTAGGAGTCACAGCCCCGAGTGCTCCTACCACCACTGGGACCACCTTGGCCTTTACTTTCCATGTTCTCTCTAGTTACTCCTTCAGGCTCTGACACTTCTCCAGCTTCTCATACTCCTTTGTCCTGATGTTGCTGTCACTTGGCACTGCTACATCTATCACCACATTTGGTTGATTGGCCAATACCTGCCTGTCTTTCTGGATCTGGAAATCCCACAGGATTTCAGCCCTCTTATTCTCTTTGACATTCCCTGGAATCTCCCATCTGGATTTAGGATTTAGCCCATGCAGATGTTCCTATACACAATGCCAATTACTTGGTTGTGCTGTTCAGCATATACCGTTCTTTTATTTCGACTAAGTATGCACAAAGTTGATATTTTGATATCATGTATGATGGAACATTCAACTGTTCCAAGAGGACAGTCTACGATGGGGGTCTGTGAATTATGAATATGAAGTGGAATCTTTACACTTTGTCATATAGTTCCCATTTTTAGTTCTAACTTAAGCTGTCAAACTAGGAATGTCCCCTAGGAATGCCCCCTGATTCTAGTTCTGTCTGAATCTGGGATATTTATGACCCAAGGATCCCATTTTCAATGGAAAAATGTTCCTTTGTTGCAGAAAACCAACCATAACACAGAAAAACAAAAATAAGGAGTAAGAGGCAATGACAAAAGTAACAGAGGAAAAACGGGAAATCATTCTGTGGTCCCAGTTCTGGCAACTCACATAAATAATGCTAATTGAGAATGAGAATTCATCAGGAGAAACAAAGGAGGGAGAGACCTTTTCAGATCAAAGTGCTGTTAAATTCTAAGTAGCAGTTGTAGATATATTGACTTACTTAAAAGCTGGTAGCAGAAGCAAACAGTTTATCAGCTACACTGGTCTTTTCCCCCTAGGAAAAATTATTTGGAAGCCATTGCATTTTTCCATGCCCAGAGTTACACATTCACTCTCTCTCACACACACAGGCACATCTTCTCAGTACAAGCACCTGGGATTTAGACATCTGCAAAGCATATGACAGATAGTTTCTTGTATAGAAAAAGTGTGCTCCCACAGCCTAGCAACTCATGGGGTGAGTCGGAGGACCAAGGTGAACATCTATCCTAATGCTGACAATTAACAAACAATGCATGGATTGTAAATGTTTGGATAATTGGCACTCACATTCCAAGAACACTTTCCCATCACCAGCTTTCTGTCTTGCAGGCTACAGCTGTGCTGTAGGCTAAAGATACTGCATCATTCATCCAGCTGAAGGGCGGAGCCTTATGCCTGGGACCCTTCATATATGTTGGAAACACATTTCCCAGAACTCCTGTCCACATTCATCATGGCTCCTTCACATGGAGGATTCAGAGCAGTTGTTAACACGCAAGAGAAAGCAGAATTGCATCACCACCTATTACTATAATCTCTGAACTGGGTTTTCTTCCCATTCATTTTCAGTCGTTAAAGTTGTCATCCTGGCTGCATTCCCCCATACACTAATGTTGTTACGTATCCTGGGAATGTGATATCTGCAGGAACAGAAGCTAACTCAGAGCACACCCAGAGCCCAACAATTCCACCCTGGGCCACTTGCATACTCCATTATGGATACTTGAGTGCAATAGATAGCTTTCAGCCATAATGGAGTAAATCCAGTCACTGTGTGTGGTTTGCAGCCCATGTTTATTAGCTCAACTTGTATGAACCTATCACTGTCAATGAGTTGGGTTTTTTTCTTGTAGCAAATTCAGTAAGAAACTGATCTAATACATTGGGAAAATCATTCAGATACACTTTGCTGGAGGGGAATTAAAATGTATGTTTTTCTTTAAGGCCAGATCAACACCTGGTGACTTCATGGGAGGTTTTCTGGTAACATAATGGAAGGAATTTGCCATTGCCTTTTCCAGAATGTTTTTGGACTTTCTGATCCATCCTAGGGCCTTAGAAGTCCCGAGATGTCCCAGGACTGACCCCATTTAGCTCCTGAGCCCATAGACACTGCCAGGACCTTTGGAGACACGTTCTTAAGAAGTTTACTGTACCAAACTTGCAGAAAACAAGAGCTTCTAAAAATGTGATCCCAAGTGGATGAACATATGAAGAAAGAAACATCACTTTTCTCCATGCTGAAAGAAAATTTTCATCCACCTCTGTCAAAAAACATTTGCTGTATTATGCTATTCTATGGTTTTGTTGTATTCTGTAATGCCAGGTTTTGGGTTTTACACCTCTAGTTTACCATTCTGATGACTTTGAATGGAGTAAAAATTTAAACAATAAATGATGTCCAAAGGAAGATGCTCTGATGTTTGAGGGGTTTAGAGGCAGGGAATCATTTTAAGAAGCCCAGTCATAATGATTATGAATTCCCTAGTCAACCAATAACAAATAGCTAACATTTGTTCTGTGATTATCTTATACTGTTATCTTTCAAGTGAGAGCTGCTGTACCAGAGTCAAAAAACATGCCTGGCAATTAAATATCTGAGTATCTGAACCCCAACAAGTCATTCTCTTTCTGATCACTGAAGTTGCCTGGTGCCACCCAGCTTGGAAGATGCAATGAAATGTCAAGCATCACAGGAGTTTTGATCCACAAAAGCTTGTGACTAAGAAATGTATCAGTCTCCAAGATTTTACAAGAATCTTTGATGTTAGCAACACCAATACCACTATCAGGACTAAATTAATACACCAGTTTCACTGCCAGGAAGGCCACTAGCCATTGAAGCTCCCCAGAAATTGCTTAAGGAACCTCCTTTCCTCTCTACTTTGCAAAAAAGGACACCATTTAGTAAAAATCAGATGGGATTACAGCTGCTAATGAGGCAAGCAGAGGTACAAGGAGAGTTGAGAAAAGGTTTCTTCTTTGGATGCTGCATATTTCAACTTCAATGAAAGAACAATCAGGTTAAAATGCTAGCTTAGGTTTTATCTCCTGCAGGCTACGATTCTTCCATTATACACTAGATTTTCAGCCACAGGTTGTATTCAAGCTGCCCTGAATTAAAATTTTGGCAGCAGCCATGCTATTTTTTTTGCAAAAAAAAATCATTTTTAATTCAAGCTTATTTTGAGTTCACATATGTGTAGCTGCAGCTGCAAAGAAAAACATTGGCTTAATAAAGGCATATAAAGGGAGGGAGGGAGAGAGGAAGGGGTTGCTGGAATGTCTCGTTGGTCTTCTTAGGGATTTTTCTAACACATCTTGAAGTAATTGCCTCTACTCCCTTCTTTCACTGCCAGCCTTGCTTCCAAGCCATACCACCATGACAGAAATAAATTAGCCTGAGGTTCAGGTCACACCACGGAGAGAAGTAAACCACAGTCCAGAATTGATGGGAAGCCAAAAGATAGCTGAAGCAGAAGGAATACTACTCTTGTGTTGGTGTATCAAGACAGATGTGACCTGTTGCTGTAATCTTACATAGCAAGAACTATTGGTAGACTTACCCATTTCAGAGGAGAAGAGGCTAGGTGGGATTCCTGTGATGATGTACATATCGAAAGAAAATCAAAGCTTTCCATGCAGACAAGTGTACATCAAAGAAAAGTCTAGACTAGAGATGTATTTTGTGATAATTTGATTTAGTAAGTGGAGGGATTCAGATGTTGGAAATAGAATTCCCCACCTCTTGATATGAAGTTCAGGTTGACATCCAGATGGAAAAACAAGGCTTCTAGCATGGTTTAATGTTGGTTCTTTCAGAATTAACTTTGGGGGAGATTAACTGGTACCCAGGAGCCCAACAATGTTCTCAAAGAACTATTGTTGGATCCTACCAAACTCTGGGCTACATGTTTGTTTATTCATCAATAGTGTAAATCAAAATCAACAAAATAAAGTTTTATGGGAATTAGGAATAATTCTTCAACCTAGTTGAACAGTTCACCTTCCCCATGAATATACAGTGACCCCTCCCATTTTGTTCTCCATAAACAGCATGGAGAATTTTGGAAGACAAATTTTACTCAGCCTTATTTGGTGAAAATGCAAAGGCCAAGCTAAACTGAAGCCCCTGTTCCCTATGTCATTCTCTTCCCATTCTTGGGACACAGATTGTTTTGATCAAGGAAATAGGCTCCCATCAATCTTACTAACAAAGATTATGGATGGATTCCTGGTAAGATTGTTGTCAAGTCTTCTGAAACAATGATCACTTAGCCCAGGTAATCAAATCCAAAACATTCCCATATCTTACTATGATATAAACACCCATAATTCTTAAATAGGTATCATCCTCAATATTTTTCATGCACCGATCTCTTTTCATATCCCAAATATAGAATACTGAGACATGGGGTAGATTTGCACATTCCACTGATCTTTCCTTTAGCTTAGCACAATGAATCCAGCCATTGTAGTTTATGCAGTAAATCATGATTAAAGCCAGCATTTAATGCAACATATGATCCAGATCACTGTTTCAAAGCAATTTACCACTATAACATAGAACAAACAGGAAGGTTTTCTAGGGCATTCCATAGTTCTTCCTTGAGTTGAAGCCAATATGGTGCATCACCCAATTACTTATCCAACAATCCTTCTTCTGGATATGAAAAGATTGTGACTGCCATACACTTATTCACAGGATGAGATAATTTAGTATCAGATTTGATCAACTTCCCACCATCATGCCTGACAAATGTCACATGAATCTGAAAAATTAACCAGATCCTTCTTCATCTCAAAAAAAATCATGAAATTAGCAGACAATATTATCCTTGTCCCATTGGAGAGCTCAAGGCTATCCTACTCCAGCTTTTTCTCATGGTGGACGACCAAGCCATTCTGAAAGCAGAAGGTGGAGACATCCTTCTCTTGTTGTTTTGCTACAGCTGTATTTGGAGGCTTCCTTCATTCTCAGGATCACAGAGTCTTCAAGACTAAGGCCCTTGTTATACGTGTTCTCCATGAATTTATCCAACACCCTTTTAAAGCCATCTGGTTATCTGGCCCTCACTATTAATTTATGATAATGAACTGCTGGCTAAGGAATTCTGGGAGTTGAAGTCCACACATCTTAAAGTTGCTGAGGTTGAGAAACACTGTGCTAAAGTGATTGACACCATGTCATCTATGCCTCCTCAAGAAAGGATAACTTTCTGTCTATTCATTCATTCATTCACATGCCCACCCGTCTCAAGTACATGACTTTGGGCGAATCACCATATTAAGAATAAAAAATACATACAATACAAAAATAAAACAAGGAATAAAATACATAGCTGCTGCAGAACCATAAGAAGCTTTCAATCTAACCAAGAAAGAAAGTCATCAAACTGAAGTGTGACTCTCAATATCTAATCTAACTTGGCATTGAGAGAGTTCAAATGGAGCTAAGGCAACATGTATTGGACATGGATCAACAAAAATATCTATAAGCAGACTCCTCTCCCCTACCTGTTTTGCTGATGGCCCTTTGGAAGACATGGAAGACCTTTCACTCCAGCCAGTTATCTTGCCCTTGTCTCATTGAGAGTCTTTCTCTTCTTCTGGCCAGATTTCATGCCCTGCCCTCCAAGGGGGATACAAAAACACTCCATTGCAAAAGCATTTATGTCCATTTCTGACGAAGGACTTCTGAGACAGTTGCACCTGTGTTACTACATTGGCCCTTCTATGCCTGATGCATAGCTTCAAGAATGCCCCTTTCACCCTACTCCCTCACTAGGCCAGATAAGGAGAACACACTCTTCTTACCAACTTGTCTTCAGACATCTCCAAGGTTGCCAAGTTCTCTGTTGTAACTCTTGAGATCATTACAAGGTTATTTTTATTTCTCCTCTCTCTTTCTCATGTTTAAGTTTTCCTAAGATTATCTGGTTTAATATTTTGAGAATGTTACTTTCTCTTCACTTCCTTTTGATTATCTTCCTGATTATATGTAATGTGTAACTGGCAGCTGGTCTCTGACCACGAATAAAGTTTCTCCTTCTACTTTTAATCAGTCTCTTTGAGGCTATTTAATTTCACAAGAAGTAAT
Organism: Acrochordus granulatus; assembly: GCA_032468055.1. Taxonomy (NCBI): domain Eukaryota; kingdom Metazoa; phylum Chordata; class Lepidosauria; order Squamata; family Acrochordidae; genus Acrochordus; species Acrochordus granulatus. The sequence continues at coordinate 7,909 of JANHZU010005528.1, read as the reverse complement.
CTTTCACACTCCCCCTAACCATCACTGCAGCCTCCTTGAAATTCACAACATGACTTAAAATACAGATTAAAACTATTTTGCTGCTATGCAATGAGCATTTAATAAGGAAAAAGAATTACTAGTTCAGACTTTCTGCTTAGCAGACAATATACAATAAGAAGGGAATAGCAGTTCAGCTCTGCCAAACATCTACATTCACATCAGGCACAACTCAGATTAAGTTTCTCAGCAACTTTCCAGAAGTTTACTAGATCAATCAAGGTTAAAGAAGGAGTTTTAAATGAAGAGTGCTGGGAGGGAATAAATAGAACCATTTCTTAACCATTTTTCTCCACCAATAAAAATAATTTTTCCATTCTGCTCCCCCTCCCCCTCTTTTTCTTTCTTTCTTTCTTTCTTTCTTTCTTTCTTTCTTTCTTTCTTTCTTTCTTTCTTTCTTTCTTTCTTTC
>JANHZU010005527.1:75387-89296 GCA_032468055.1 Acrochordus granulatus | reverse complement strand
ATCTTAACATATAAATACGGCAGCCTTCTAGAAGGTTCAGCAGCTGCCAAGAGTCATTTTTGAGTTTGGGGGCATATATAGCTAATAAATTTAATACATACATACATACATACCTGGAGAGTGACAGTTGGAGAGGCTGACATAGCTAATTGCTTCAAGAACATGGGCATACTGGAGCGTCCATAGATATTTTGCTTTGAAAGCATGGAAGACAGCTACCAGACAAATAAGCAGCACATCTAGCAGCTATTTACACTTTCTTCACATTTGTGCATTCAAAACTTCCCCGATGTCTATGTGCTGCTAGTGTAGCAAGCCTTCTGTACCAGAAGAGGTCACACAAAGACATTTCTGGAGCAAAAACCACTCTATTAGATAATCAGATTTTTGACGATAAAAGTGCTCGCTGTTACTATATGGAAGACCAACAGGTGAAGTTTTCTTTATGATTCTGTTTCCCTCTAAGGAAAAATCCTGCATTTGTTCACAGTTTGTCTCCTGTGCAGCTTTAATGGCCGACTGTTCCGATTACAAAACAAAGGGAAACCCTGCTTCCATTAATTAAATGACAGGATTGGTGATCTAGATTACATATCCTTAGTAGTAACAGTGACAAAAAATAATTCATGAATGCTTTTTTGACAACTGCTTTCAAAATAGCTTCATATCCAATGCATCATAACCATTTCATTGATTATTGCAATTGATTACACAATTATTATTACAGCTGCTTTTTATATCTTTACTATATATAATCTTTTTCATCACAATGGTCCTATAAGTTAAGCTGCTGTTACTGCAATAATATAGATGGGTAGACTGAGAAAACAGTGCCTCATCAAAGGCAGCTGAAGAATTTATGATAAAAATAACATTCAAATTCAGCTCACCTCTTAGCAAGGACACTACACTCATTCTAAATTTAAACGAGCGATGACCAAGGCGGTATTTCAAGGATGCTGCCCTCTTACCTTTGCATTTTTCATCTTGAAGATCTCTTTGGAGAGTGCAGTTAGCTTCCAGCAATAACTTTTACTTGTTTGAATAGCAGCCTCTGTTCGTGTCATTGGGTAATAATGCAACTCAACAGACTTTCTTCTTACTCTTCTTTCAAGCTGCTACTGCTCTGCAGCTTCTGACTCAAAAGGGGTGGGCTTCCTTGAAAACTATGTGATGCTCCTGTCCAATGATGCTTTGGGAGTCCGATTTCCTATGATGATCATTTTTAAGTCTATGCGTTTGTGTGCATGAACACATTCATGTATACAAATACACCTGATCTTGTTTTACTAGTGTTATCAAAATCAGAGAATCAATTGCCAAGAGGCTAACTTTACAGTTACTTGATTAAATCCAATTGCCTTTGTTTATGTAATATAATGAAGTATCTAACCACACCAGCTTTGAACCACAAACAAATCAACTTACATTTTAGTCTAGCATGTTATGCAAAACCAGTTGAGATTTGTAAAGTTAATTCCACGGAATCAAATTAAACTACCAAATGATCTGGTAATCTAAAAATAATGTACAATATTTTTATTGGACCATTACCAGCCTGCATTTGAGAAACTTTAGCATGACTGAATAGCTTAGTAAACTGATCTTGATTTCAGTAGCCCGACTGCAGTGAAACAGCATGTCCTTGCTTGATATTGTCACTTTGACCCAAAAGACCTGAACCAATCTATGACAGCCTCCCCCCAGCAACTTTCAGAGACACTGGACTGTAATTCTTATCATCCCCACCGGAGAAGCAAGTTCCATGTGTGGGGTAATGGAAGCTGAAGGCACAAATAAACAGCAGAGCTTTATAAAACTGTTTTCCAAATAGATTCTGTTCCTAGATCCAATAATGTATAGTATCCAGTTAACTCCACCCATTCCTTTGACCTAAACCCAGTCAAGGGACCCATTTTGCAAATCTGACATCCTATGCAAAAGACCTAGAAAGAAAGCCTGAACTCCCTGCCAAGGCCTAAAACACAGAATATGCCTTCTGAACACTGTCTACAGCAAACAAATCATGTCTTGCTGGCCAATAGGAAAACAGTGATGTCCTGTGGTCTTGACACTACTTTTCTGGTACAAGAGCCCATTGGATGCTAGATACTTTCTGAAAAAGTGGGTCAGTGTTTAATGACACCAAAATGGACTTTGGACTTAGTAGGACGGTGCTGCTGGAGAATTGGTGAGGAGATTTGATTGTGTTGTTGGCTGGCTGGCTCACTCTTATAATGGAAATCTGGCCATGTACTTTCATTCCTTTTTAACCACTATGGAAAGAAATGACACGCATGAATGAATAAACCATCACAGGCTAAACTGCTCAAACTGTAAATGTCATCTCTTGCTAGAGTGTTTCAGTAACACTTTCAAATATTGCAGAACCATCAAGGAAGAAATGTGGGAATATGAACCAGTGACTTAAGTGATCAGCTTTCATCAGAAATCTCTTTCATTTTTCATTATGCCTAATAAGCAAATGTTGTTTTCAATTAATTTAGAAAATGGGCTGAGACCAAATCCCTTCACAGGGTATCCCCTGAGAGAACCCATCTCCATCTCCCTGGATCCCTAATATCTCTTGGCTTGCTCTACTGAAAGCCATGTGTGATTGGGCCACAGGGAAAAGTGCCAGATGAACAAAGCATGCTAATCCTTCTCATTCCTCCTATCTCCTGAAATGAAATGTTTCATCTCCTATCCAGAAGACTCTTGCAATTCCATGTGAAAATGAAGGGATGGGAAGAAAATATATAAGTTTCTCAAAAAGGAGCAGGATATATTTATAAACTTATATTTTTTCCCATCCCTTCTTTTTCACATGGAATTGAAAAAGTCTCCTGGATAGGAGACTAAATGTTTTTCAGTTACATATAATAATAAAAGTCCAGTTGCCTTTTGAAGAAAGTTTGCATTTGCATTTAGCTTCAAAGCATGACCTGGATTAATGAGAATATACATAGACATTATTCCTTTATGTGTGTTTTGTCGGGGAAGGGGTTGGGACGAGGAACAGGGAGATCTAGTGTTATAAATCCCTTTTGCAAATATGATGTTCATTCAGAATATGGAAAAATTCAGATTTTGTATAGATACAAAGACACTTTCTGTAAACATGTTACATATAAAAGTGGGATACTCATTAAGGCAATACCTTTAAAAGATCAGTTTCAGTTAAATAAAATATGTGCAAACTTTAAAGCTTCCAAGAGTTTTCCCTAACCCTAACCCTAACCCTAAAAAATAACTTTGCAAAACACAATCAACCAGAAAGTAGCTAACCACATTTTAGTCTCATGTATTATGAAAACTCAATCTCTGTTTTCAATTTAATTTTGTATGTTATATAAATGCATAAAATTGGCTTTATTGCAAAAACCAATTGGTGGTCTGCAAGAGAACTGCAGTTGGTCCCTGGTGCAAGAAGCATTTTTAAGATTCACATCTCAGCATGGCTGGCTGCGGAATTCTAGGAGCTGAAGTCCACACTTCTTAAAGTTATCAAGATCAAGAAACACTCACTAGAGAAAAGGAAGTAGGAAAAAGAAAAGAAAACCACTTAAAGAGATACAGGATCAAGTCTCCAAAAGGGTATAAAATAGATTTTTTCAAATTTCTTTTTTCTCATGAAAGAAATTTTTAATTTGGTCTCTTTGGGACTTGGCAAACTGTAGGAAAAAATAAGAGATTTCTGTACGCTCTTATTACAATATAAGCTCTGCCTACAATCCTTAAGCAGCAGAGAGCAGCCTTACACTAACATCTTTCTATATAATATCCAACTCACAAGCTCACTTCCAAGAAAACCAGGTATTCAAGTCCAGTAGCTATTACTTTCACATATTGTCCCAAAGTCCACAGTCTCAAGTGGGAAATCCACTGCTTCTTATGACTGGTATGGGGTGACTGCCTGTTCAATGTGCCTAGGCTAGAATATTATAGGGTCAGACAATTTGAAATTGATATAAAGAATTAGCTTGGAGATAAATCAGGAAATTTATTCACCTGTCCTTCCACTTGTTGCCAAGTCCTTTAAAAAGTGTAGTTGTGTGATGGTGCAGGTATGCCTTTTCTTTGCAAGGTTTATGCAAACATTTTTGTGTTTTTTTAATAATGCCCAATTAAGGGTGGAACATCATAAATAAAGTGTAGGGTGCTAACTGATAATTATCAGTGTTCGATCCAAATCTCTAATGTATCCAATATATTTTAATTTTTGTATTAAACTTAGCTTTGTCCACATGTCCCAGGTACATGGATTAGATACATCTTCTTTGTTTCAACCAGATATTCTATAATTTAAATCCATACTGCAAACTGACTTTGATCACACCTTTGAAATGCCTCTCATCTAAGCAACTTTTGATGTCAGCATTCTCCAGAGATGTGGCTAAAAAATTAGTGATTCCTTTTGAGTTTGTAAACAATAACTACATCCTACTTAACATGAGATAAATGTGTTTCAAATCCATGTTTTTCGTATTTTTTAGTTCAACTGAAGAGGAGGAGGACAGTAGGATTAATGAGAACAGTTGCAGTCTGTAGATGAGATCCCTAAAATCCTATAATCACTAGGTTATTAACCCATGCATGTACAATGTACATGGGAAGATTAAAGAATTAGAAATGAAACAACTGTGATTACAAATAATATTTAATATTCTGAAATACAACTTTAGGATCTTATTCAATTATATTATTTCATTCCAGCTACTATGATTGTAATGAATGAATAAATAAATTTTCATGCTTTGGTAAGTATTAAATCCTGCAGTTATTGCACATGTGTTTTTACAATTTATATTCCATAACATTAGTTTCTTGTACTAATTATTCTCCTGCACGTTTTTCTGTTAGTGTAATATTGAATACAAACCTTTGACTGCAGTAATGATTATCAATTAGAAGAGATTTAGAAAATGAGTTAATATAAACAGAATTAATATTTTATACTGACTGATCTGGAAAGAGGTAGCCAATCAACTATCACCACTTATAAAAAGGCTAATGAGATTCTTTCCAGATATTCTTTAGATCGCAGAAACTTCCTAAGCTTACCTTTACATATGTTCTGAGTATGTGGGCATATGACCAGCCAAAATCCTAGGTTGTAGCCATCTATTATTTCCAGATGCATTCTTGGAAAGAATAATGACAACTAATGCCATCTTCCCATTTATGTCCTAAATTAAAACTATATTTAAAAAAATAAAGTCAACTGGACAAGGATTCTTACAGACATCAAAGGTAGCATGCACACAGATTCATTGACTACCTTACTCTGAAGATTACTTAGCCCTTTGCAAAAACTTCTTATCACAAGCAGACTGACATAATACAAACTTTTGCTGCCAATGTGATCTAAATTCATATTTTGATAAGCATTCGTTTCATTTTTGCTGCCATTCTATCTGGATGCTACAAAGTAATATTTTATTGAAATATCACATGCCATTACACTACTCTACTGGATTCCTCTTAGGGCTGCTATTTTAACTTTGCAAAACTGCAACAAAATAAAAGCTAAAAGACCAATTTACAATATTCCATTTCTGGATCTCTTTATCTAGCAATATCAAAACAGTGGGAAAAAAGAGAGCTGGTATGGATGCAACTAGTTGTTTCCCAGTGCCAGTTAGCAATCTAGTCTTTTGTGTAATGCTGAAATGTAGCATTTCTAAAAATAATACTTAAAGCTTCTCTCAGTGACCATTAAGATAATAAAATAGAAATCTTCTGGGGTGATCATCTTCCCCCATTCCAAAGTATGCAATGCTTGGTCTTTATTTTCATACCTAAATATTCCTATTAGCTCTTATATTGATCCATTTTATCATAAATTATCCAAATAAGGTGGTGAACAGCCAAAATGTTTAGCTCAGTAGATTAAAATTTGCAGATATTATGTAACTATGAATTGCACTATGCAAAAGATGACCACTATTATACTATAATGATTCAGGGCCAAACTTGAGGATGATGGAGACCATATATGAGACATACCAAGATCTATGAAGTAACTCCACAGGGCTGAAATTTAAATGACCAATTTTTATTTTTTTTGCTTCAGAGGATAGAACCAAAATCAAGTAATTTAAATTACAAGAAAAGGGATTTTTCAGATGAGATTTAGAACCAATGTTCTGATGGTGAAAGAAGCTTACTGTGGAACAGATTTTCTCAGAAAGTTAGAGGACTGCCCTTGAGTTTCTCTAGAAGCACAGAGTGGCAGATTTCCTGCATTGTCAAGCATTTGGATTAAATGACCTAGGAGATATCTTCAATTCTATTATTCAGTGATCTTGCATACCACTCAAAAGTGATTACCCAGCTCTGGTCAATTTGTATCTCTCTCTACTGACTTTCCCAACCAATAGGATTTGAAGTAGTTAGCAGTATCAGATACTTGCTACACCTCAGTTAACTTAAGGGGATACTTCAGGCTGTCCAAGCAGGCTTTCCACTAACCTTCTTCTCCAGTTTGTCCCCAAAGGCTTTTTAATATGTGCTCTAACTTTGTCAAATGATGCTATAGAAAGCTTCAGGATGGAATAAAGAAATTGATCTCAAGAAGATTGCATCACTTTGCACATCCCACAACCCTATTTTCTCAGGTACCTCCTCACAGAATATTCCTACAGATTCCTATAGATTCCAAAAGTGCTATACTGTTGCCCTACAAAACTTAAGGCCAATATATGTGAACACCTTTGAAATTAAAGTTGTTGGTATTTGACAAAGCAGAAACTATGACTTCTCACTGGGTATAATTCACTCTTTGTGAATTATCTCTCTCTCTTATCTCACAAAATAATGGCTCAGTTCTCAAACTTTCCCCAGATGAGTTCAAACTTTCCCCAGATGTGTTCAGCTATAGCTGACAGTGTGGAATATAGATTTTGAACTGCTACAGAGTCCTTGTACAGCAGTGTTCAGTGTTGCCTGGCATTGACAAAATGAAACAGAACATGAACTTATTCAACAAAATAGTTAGCAGATGATATTAAGAGCATTTTTTTCTGGGACAATTGCTTATGAAAACTAGTTTTTCCAGATGATAAAAGCCAATGGCCCCAATTCATAAATCTTCACAAGATCTAGCAAACTTCATTCGCATGACTGCAATTGAGGACTTCTGTGCACACAATGATGAACATCCCTGATTTTTTTCTAAACTGAAGCTTAACAGATTGGGGGACTATAAAGAAACCAAGATCTGCTTTCCTTTCCTGGTGTTACTCTACTTTGTTAAGTACTGACAATTTCAGTACTTAAAGGAAGAAGAAACTCTGCTTTCCTGCTGGTTTACACTTCTGTTTATGAGGTACTTGCATCTTGCTTTTAGATCATTGACTAGAGTAAGTACAACATACTAATTTCATTGGCAAGGCTGTTTTCAGACATTTGCCCATTGGTAAACTGAATGCACTTTTCAGATGCATTTTTATTTACAATTAAAGATCAGAGGGGGTTCTGTTTGTCTGCTTTAAGTTTCCTAGGCTTTTTTTTCCAGGCCAACTGATCTGGTTAGGAGACTAACTTATGTTACATTAATGACATAACTGTGTGTTGTGTCAGAGTATTTAAACATTTAATTTTAGGCGGGATACCAATTTCCCTGGGCCCCAAGTACACAGGGAGGAAGTGTTAGATTCTTCCCTCTCCAATCACAGCTCCAATGAAAATTCAGCTTCCCAGCTCACTGTAATTAGCAATAGGAGGGAAAAAAAGCTGTAGCTGAACACATCTGGGGAAAGAAGTAAGCTTTTTTTCTTTCCTGCTGCAGTTCTAATGGGAATTGGCCTCCTAAACTGTCAGATGCAGCTGCAAGGCATAAGATTCATCTAACGGCTGGCCTTGACAGGGATATTTTAATTACAGAGCCAAATCAAAAGAGGTACAGACACATTTTTGCAAAGTCTTTTCAGATTTATGAGGATACCATGCAAGTATCTCTGCAGGATACCCACAGGGTATGGTCAACAAAGTCAAACAATGGTCACAAAGATACAATCTAAGCTCTGCCCAATTTTTATATACCTTTCTATTAGGCAGTTCTATTACCCTCTTGCTTGCAACTTTCTTTAAACCATACTTTTCACTTTGGGCTCTGTGTTTTTATAGGATGTCATTGCAGTCCAATGATAAGCTTTTTACACAGATACGTAAAGCTAGTTTATACTTTGTCTGTGACAGACAACTAGTATACACAACTAATGCTAGCCAGAGTCAATGGCCAATCTGATTTCATTTTTTTTAAAAAAAAAGCTTTCAACTATATTAAGTGAGAAAGTGACATATTGCAAGGCAAAATGCTAGCCTCAGCATGATCTTATTCTACTGGGTTCAACATAGGGACAAAAAAGAAGTCGATATCTGCACCTCAGTGTTTTATTGGAAGTAGGTTCATCTCAAAAAAAAAAAAAGCTCAGAAATGTTCATCTGAATTAAGTAGCATATCTGGGCCTGCATTCTAAAACAGGGGAGAAGCCAAAGCAAAAAAGATATTTGATGTAATTAATTCCCATGTAATTCAAATTAAATTTAATTAATAAAAAAGTTAATGGGATTATTTACGAGGTAATTGCCGTACTCTCTCTTGTCACATCAAAAATTATAATCAGTAGCAATTTTCACTGATTCAAATCCTGTAGTTTGTCTGTTTCTGGCCTATTCTAACCACAGATAAGTTTGGGTCCAACCCATGGTCCTAAGTAGAACACTCTTCAAAGAGCTGCAGTCCATTTCAAGATTATGATTTTCTTGCTTCTTCCCCTCTCCCATATCTGGTAACATTTTATCAGAAAAAATACGCGTACATTTGTGATATTTTCACTGGTTCTAATAATCAAATAAAAAATCAGCTTTTTTTCTTTCCCACTTTTTGATTTCTTAACATCCAAAACTTTCACATTAAAAAATAAAAATCAAGTCTTTAGAAGTGAAACAAAATGCAATGCACTAACACCACATTATCAATTTTCTAGAATTTTCCAGTCATGTAGATATCTGAAAGGCCTACATAACTTATTGATATCTGATTTGATACCTGATCACTGGAAGTCTTAGAGTGAAACCAAACTTAAATATACAAGACACATGATACAAAGGCAAAGCTTATTTACAAAACAGTGCTACTTGGAAAAAATTAAAGGCAGTTGAAAAAGAGATCATCAGACAACAAGATGGTTGATTACTACTGATAACACAATAAGAATTAAAAAAGTAGTTACTCAGAGACAGGGATGTCGAATGCGATCTAAGCTCCTCCTGTTTTTATGTGCAAATGAAGCTTTTATTACACTATTGTGATAAAACTTTTTTTACCATTCCCTACAGATACCTCTGTTGACAATCTTGGTGAAATAACATCCATTAAGTCATGAAGAACTGGGCATCATTGAACAACATTTTGTGTCTCTATTTGTCTGTCAATGTCTGTCAATGTGAATTTGAAATATATTCAGAGACCAAACATCAGACTTTTCTGAAGTCAGTGTAGTTCTAAACTTCTCTACTCAGATTAATAAATATAATCTCCCTAAAGTTACTGTTTTTCATTTTAACATTCAAATAGTTTTGTGACATTAAAGTACTTTGAAGGAAAACAATCTGTCCAGTGATGTCTAATTCCATAGGAATCATAGAGTTCAGCTAAGTACAACAACACACGCAGGTTCCTTTCCTCGCTTTTTTTTTTTGTTCTCCCCTAACAGCAGCTAGCCTTAAAAGTTCTGTGGTTTAGTTTGGAGTTCATTCATCCCTACAGAGAGAACTTGTTCTGCCAACCTCTACATACATGTCAGTCTAAATAGCAACAGATGTACTGTACCTTGGATATATAAAAATTTCATAAAGTATAACAAATGCTGTTTTTCCACTTGGGATGAGTCATTAGCCATATGCTTGTGATATTACAGTCTGCATTTGTGTGCGTGTGTGTGTGTGTGTGTGTGCAGTGGGAAGGCTTAACTCAGACACTATGGATTAAATTGGGCACAAAGAATCTTGCTCCTAGGAGGAGATGGGACTTGTTTCTCTGCTTCTCTAATCCTCAACTTCACTCTATTGTTTATCTCGAAAAGAAAGAAAATAAAAATTGTAATACTGTATATAAAGGCTAAAACAGTAGAGTGATTTTTTAGAATATAGAAATAAACATATTACTGGGCAAATTAATTTTCAAGATTGTACATTGCAGTTGTGCTCAGTGTATGATTGATGAAAATTTAACCATAAAAACAAAGTATATTATTTATCTTAACAATGTTAGAAAGGATTGGAATCTCTGAGCTAAATACCCGTATCTTCAATATTTGTTTTTTAAATGGTGATACTTTGTTCATCTTCAGCTCTGTTTGGGTATTCCTAAAGGGATTTCTTAATTCAGGAATACTGTATTACAAAAGTTATGGTCTTTTCATGACTAGATATTCAGCTCTAATGATTTCTGAAAGGAGACCAAAGGCATCTTTGGGTAAGGACAGAAATATTCAGCTTGAGGTGAAAAACGCCTGTCTCTAGAATCTGAAACCCCCGTCTTATACTGCTGCTGTTTTCTGTCTCAGCAAATAAATTGTCTGACTACCGCTGTGCTTATTTCTTCTCAACAGATAGACAGTCCTGCATCAGATTTATAGTGTTTCTTGGCATTTGTATTTCTTCAGAAATAGGCCTATGGATCTCATAGTATTAAAAAAATACTCTTTGGATTATAAATGTAATGCCCTGAAAAGGGCAGAAGACCAGGCCATTTCATAGGGCTGCATGTGAAATGTTACTTCTTCTGTGCACAGCTTAAAAAGAAGAGCCATTCATCAGCATACCAGATATAAAATATATTATCTGATCAATCCAGGTGGAACTCAAGAAAGAGACACGCCCAGTGGTCACGAGTCATGTTACGTTGTGGCCACAATGCTTATGTGCCCTGCCTCTGTTTTCAGGAAAAGCATGCCTGGGGACTGGCTTCTGAGATGACCAGAGAAGGGTTGCATCTCTCTGACTTGACTTGGAGAACTTGTACCTTGAAAAATCAAGGAAGAAATAGGGAATCTGATTGGCTCTTATGGCAAACAAAAGAATCAAGTTCAGGGAAGTTTAATCTGAATTAACAGGACAGATCTTTATTAACCCTCAACTAGCAAAAACCTCTATCAGCCAATGTTTCAACTGTATGCTTTATGTAAGTGCACACATAGCTGCTGGCCCACTGTGCATTTTGTGCTTTGATAAGTAATATGGCTGTGTTTCAGGTGGAAAACACTGGGGAGTTCCCACTGAGACAATACACTACCACATGGGTGTCAGTCGAAGCATCTCAGCGTCAATCTGCTTGACTTGTTACCTTTAAAACAGAGTCTTTAATTAAAGAGGTTTGAGGCAATTAGGAGATCAAGGAGTAATTGCAGGTATTACTCAGAATGGCCAAGTGGTGCTAAGAGTTCAGCTTGCGCTAGTTATTCTGTCAGAATTTTTTCATATCAACTGAAAGATGTACAGCCACGTAAGTATTTGTTACCCCAGTTCAGCTCAGTTTTCCAGCTAACAGGAGATAAGTGTTTCAGGGTGGCTGGGGAATCCTGGGAATTGAAGTCCACCCATCTTAAAGTTGTTGTGGTTGAGAAATGCTATGCTAGATAGTTTGGACAAGAGTGTCAATCACCAGTGCCTGTTTTATATGCTGTTTGGGGCTCATGGAAGTCAATAGTCTTTCACTTGTAACTAAACCACCTGAAAAGTTAATTCTTGCTTGACTTAGTTTCGGCATTTGTTTTACAAGTCTTTCACTGTGTGATTATCACTCCAACAAAGAAGAACAAACTGCCACAGTCCCTTGTTGCCTGCAGCTTTTAATTTAAGCAGACAGCTAGGAACCTAGGATTCACAGTTTAAACAGATGGAAAGGCTCAAGCAAGATAGGTGCTGCTTGCAGCTTCTTCTAAATTTGGCCCATTTTAAGCTGAAACATATTTTTGTAGGGAGTAAGTTTTGGAGGTGTTAGTTTGGTTATCAAGTGAGCTTCACCTCAGGGAAAAGGCTTCCAGATATTCAGAAGAGTAAATTATATAATAGTAAATAGATTGTAAAGACAGAGTATTTTAAAAGGTAATTCACTGTTTTAACGGATGCATATTACTAATGATTCTCACCTTTCTCCCTCTCGGGCACAGTCACTTACGCTTTTTCCACACAGATTTGGAACTTTATCTAAGAATTCATCTATCTGTGGGTCAGTACTCAACTGACATGGACTATTCCCCAAGTTCCCATTCCATCTATCTCAAAATTGAACCTTTTATTTCTTTTGTATTCCAGAAGGAAAAGAAAAAAACCCAAGAAGCTGCCATTTTAATTTTCTCAGAAAGCTATTTTTCAAATGGAGGTGTTTTTTTTCCAATTGGGTAAATTGAGAATGGTTACTGTTTTTATCAATCATTGTTGCCATTACAGTTCACAGCATTTTTTTTTTTGATAGCTTCAGGTTGCAGAGGAAAACTTTACAATGCCATCAAGAAGCTTACTTTATCGGAGTACTGCTTTGTTAAGTATTTCTGGAAAAAATAACATTTAATGATGCAGTCTTGTTAAAAATATAAAATTAAAGCGTGTTATTCTATACAGCCATATTATTAAACCTGAATTATTTAGAATTTATATTAATAAGTACAATTACCTAGACAAATCTGAAGATGCTTTATTTGGATGCACCCAGAAATTTTAAGAGAGCGACAGTTCTTAACTGAAAAAAGGAGAATGCTAAAGGGGAAAATTGGTGATTAACAGTGCCAACCTAATCTAATTTCATAGTAAAGCACTGAAATATTATGAAGAAATAAGGTTTGGGGAAATTTTGAGCAAAATTTTAGAAAACTGCCCTTCTTGACAATTTTATTCATTTTTTCTTTAGAGCTAGTCCTACTATCTGGTTTACTGATCTACCATGTAAAGGATTGTATATTTGTTCAAATGTGAGGCCCAGAAAGTATTCACAGATAGGAATGTGGAATTTTCAGCAGCTACTCTAATTTCCTGTTGTGGTTTAAGACATCTCAGATTTTGATTATGACATGGTCAATATAATGTCACAAGTCTCAATGTCATTTATGGAACATTTCTTTGTGTCTAAATATCCTGCCCACTTCCCACCTAAAATGTGTTCAGGTAGAATCAAGAATATTCTACAGTTAATGGTATACTAAGCTTTGGAATTCTCTCCGCATTTTCTGTAGCCATCAGGAATCAGGGAAAATGAAGAACATATAAAGACTATAAAAACTGATTTGGGCTATGATTCCTTCCAATGTAGCAGCCTCTTGATTTGTTTTCAGGCTAATCCTTATACAATGGTGCCTCATAGGATGAGACTAATCCGTTCCGAAAGAACGCTCTTAGCATGAAATGCTCTTAAAGCAAAACGCAGTTTCCCATAGGAAACAATGGAAAGTTGGATAATCCATTCCATGCCCCAAAAAATATTCACCAAAAATCATTTTCAATGGAATTTGATATAGAAATGATTGTCCCTCACATCTGAAACAAGTAACCATGATTAGCACACAATATAAAGCAGAAATAGAGCAAACGAACCAGCACGGATCTGCTTTGAGGCAGCTTCTGGTCTCGGCTGCTGCTGGCTGGCTCTGAGGATCCGCTGCCATCACTTTAAAAGGGCCTTTTTTCTCTCAGCTTTTCCGGGCGTCATGGGTGATTTAAAGCACTTCTTCCCTCCATACTATGAGGGGAGAAGCAATGAGGGGAGGATTTCTGCTTTATTTGGTGTGCATGCAGCTTTAAGAATATCCTGGCATGAAGGACAGGAGGGGGGGGACTTCCTGGAGATTGAATCGGGAGTCTGAAGTCTCAGGGAGTTCTCTCTCTTGAATGCCTTTCACTTAATTTA
>JANHZU010005527.1:62154-72171 GCA_032468055.1 Acrochordus granulatus | reverse complement strand
GATTAATTTGTCTTTTATGGTTATAAAAGAGGTCAGAAGAGATATTTCTGTTTTGTTCCTTGGAGATGGGAAAGAAAGATAGCATTTGCAGTTAAAATATGACTAGGCTACCATAGCCAAAATCTAATAAGTAATCCTAAGAAGACCCAAATATGTTTCTTCTACCTTCATTAAATTGTATGCTTCCATATTTATTTTGAAGATTTACACTTTGTTTAACCAATTTTTTTCAAAACAATTTATATTACATTGTGATTATACAACCATCTCCAAATTTACACAAACATACATAGATAGCAGCAGTTCTTAGTCTTGTGACTGACAAGTGGAACAAGATCATGCTTTATTTTAAACTTGCAGTTACTTGCAATTTGTTCTAAATATTTTTATAATCACCTGATATTAAAATAAATGGTACAAGAATGAATTGGATAATGCAGCCAAAACTCTGAAACAATCTTCATACTCAAAAGACTTTTTAATAAGTGTATCTTTAATAGCATAAGATAATATCTAAAGTAGAACCAGGACAATGAAATTAAGAAGGAAACAAATTATTTTTTAACCTGGACTTGTTATGAGCCATGCATGACAGAAAATGCTACCATTTTTTCAGGCCTACAGTGAGAACAAAAATATATGGTCAGTTGATTCCCTGAATGGCCACATTCATGACTCAATAGCAAAATGGGTTTAAAAGACCAAAGGTTTTATCAGTTAGAAAAAGATGATTTTATGTATCCTTTTATGGAGTGAAACAGAACTGAGTATTCAGCCACTGGCTGGGTTACAAAATGCACCAGGCTACAGTATAGTTAGAATCAGATAGTTGGAGAGGGACAACCAGTGGTTCAGTGGAGGCATCCAAAATATAATTTATTATTTAAATTTATTATGTCCCACGTACTGTGGTAGACTAAGGCAACTATTAAAACAATCCCAGCAGATTAACATTTATCCTCTGCTTGAGCACATTCTTAGAAGAGAAGGAGAGTTAACCACTTTTGTAGCTAGCAGTTTGAATTTTTACTACCAAATTGATCTTATATTAAGACATTTGTTTTAACATTCAAGCAAAATCTGCCTTCATGTTTATATTCAATAATTTCAGTTTGTTACTCTATAATCTGCACTCTAGAATGATAGTGAACAGATCTTTACCTTCCTTTGCATGATTTTATTTGAGGTATTTGAAGAGTGCCTTTCTACTTTTCCTCCAGCTTATTTTCAAGGATAAACATGCATAGCATTTTCATTCATTTTCTCTTCACAGGACTTCATTTCTAGTCCTTTGATCATCTTCTCAATTTCTATGAACCTGATACAGTTTGTCTCAGTTGTTCTTAAAATATGGTGTAATAAGATTGGAGAAATTTTCAGAATGTGCTCTCTTCAACACAGAATAAAGTGAAACTGTTAATTTCCATGAAACTGTCTTCCATAGATACATACTATTTTTTTAACCTATTAAGACTGTTTCTGATGTTATTTCTGCCTTCCAGGATATTAATTATTCTGTTATCTGCAATTCTGATGAGTGTTCCTTCCACTAACCGATCTATATCATTAATGAAAATATCAAAGGGAAGTTGGCCAGGACTGAACCTATACTTGATACTATGTCTCTCCAAAGTTCTGTAATTTGCATTTCAGTGTGTTGCACAAATCCACATGGTATGTTGAACCCAGAAAATTGGATCTATTTCATAATCCGAAAGTGCTTCAATTATCCACGAGCATGTCACTGAATTAATGAATCAGTGTTGACTGAGGGACAATCCAAGATCAGTGCCAAAGAAGTTGAAAGTCAATTGAGAAGTCTAGCCAGCCAAACCAAGCTGGAAACCTAAAGGTCAAGAACAAGAGCTAGACATAAAATTATAGGCAAAAACAGAATTGATATAGAAATGAAGCTTTTTATATTTCACATAGTCATCATAAGTAAGTTATGATTCATTTGGACTATTTCAGTTTTACAATTATTCATAAAGAAACTCCATAAATAAAATATCGGAAGTCAAAAAATTTGCTGCCTTCAATTTTCTGGCTGATGATTCTGAGCCACCAGAAATACAAGGAGGTTAAGAATGTTCCTGTACAGGATTTCCACTACAGACTCTTCCAGCACCAAGGAGAAGAAGGATGATTACATTATGTTATATTTGCTCTAATGAATTAGGTGACCTGGAGTTATTTCTGATATAATAGTGTTTCTCTTTGGATTATTAATATAATTATTTTTAATGGATTTTATTTGGGACTGACCTTGAAAAGAACCTCAAACTATAGTTAGCTGATTTCAAAAGTTGACAAGAGTTACAAGGATCAGCTTACATGGCTCTCAAAGAACTATAAGTGATGACCAAGTGGTTAAGATCTGGGTTTGCCAGCCAGAAGGTCAGCAGCCTGAGTTCAAGACCCAGGTGCTGCATAACAGGGTGGGCTCCTATTATTTGCCCCAGCTCCTGCCAATCTAGCAGTTTGAAAGCATGTAAAAATGCAAGTAGATAAATAGATACCACATTCAGTGGAAAAGTAACAGCATTCCATGAAGCGTCTTTGGACAAAGCTGATTCCTCAACTATGAAATGGAGATAAGCACTGCCTCCTGGAGTCAGACATAACTGAAAGGAGAAAACTTTTATATTTTTTTACCTTATCTTTAAGAATTCCCTGTCTATTCCTATCATTGAGATAGGACTTTGTCTCTTATTATGCACTGACTGTAAACCATTTTTCTGAAGAGATGCATTTGGTGCCAAATTTATTTGAACAAGGATAAAATCCATGTCTTTTGTTTTTGATGTTCATGAATGCCTAATAACCGCCATACTACATGTGATAGAATTTGTATGAGCTTTATTTTTTAAATTATTTACTTAGTTTTGATACATATTTGCTTTTGTATGATTAATGTTCAATTTAATATTTTATCCTGCAATATATTTTACAAAGTCAGGATAGAAGTCTAATGAATAAATCCAGCAATAAGTATTAATGACTTACAAAAAAGTTTTAAAATACTTAGAATTTTTTAAAACATTCTCTTTGAATCACATAGCTCTTCTTATTTTTTCATGGACTTCAAAATAGAGTTATTGGAAAAGATTTTGAGTGACTTTGAGTGAAATTATCTAGACCTTTTTCAGTCTTGGCTTAGGCCAGGATACAGTGGCATTGGTTACACTTGCTGATGACCTTTGGAGGGTTCAGAATGAGGGAGGTGTATTTGTCCTGACTCTTGGCAGTTTTTGATATAATCAACTATGACATCCTTCTAGACTAGCTGTGGGGGTTTGGAGGCACCATTTTACACTGATTCTCCTCCTTTTTCCATGACTGGTTTCATTTGGTGTTGGTGGGGGAGAAGAGGTCAAACCATAGGCCCCTGCAGTGTAGGGTATTTCAAGTCTTTCCCCACTTCTCTTTAACGTCTACATGAAACTTCTAAATGAGGTCATCCAATAGCACAGAGAATGTGATGATACCCAGCTATATATCTCTTCTTCTGGCTTGGCAGATGACGCTATGGTAATGCTGATCAAGTATCTGGAGGTTATTAGGTTTTGGATGGGGAGGAACCAACTTTGGCTCAACTCTGACAAGGGTTCTGGGTTTTTGACCTCCCACATCTGGTGACTTCTCATCTTTGACTCTAGATGGGATTGCACTTCCGCAGATAAAGCTATTACACAGTGGGGATCCTCCTGGACTTGCAGCTCCTACTCAATAAATACATGGTAGCCAATGGCTAAGGGAGGCTTTATACAGATCCATCTTGTATACTAATTGTGCCCCCTGGGTGGGCTTGGTCAAGGTCACTTATGCCTTAGTCACTTCTCATTTGGATCACTACAATACACTTTACATAAGGCTACCCTGTAAGACCATTCCAAAACTACAACAGGTCCAGAATGCAGCAATGCTCATAGTATTTGATGTTTCTAACCTATGGCTCCCAGTTTCCTTCCAGGTCTAATTCAAATTGTTGCTTATCACCTTTAAAGCCCTACATGGCATGACATCTGGTTATCTGCAGGACTATCCCTCCTTAAGAATATCGGTCCATCTAAACAGATCAGAAAAGTAAGCATGCTGCAGATCCCTTTCACTGAAATCCTATCACCAAGTGGAACCTCAGAAGCATAGCTTTTCTATGACTACCCTTATCTTATGGAATACACACATCCTGGTAATTCAACAGGCCTCACTCTTTTAGCCTTTTAAAAGGCCATTAAGACCTGGCTTTTTCCAAGGCACTGGGATATAGTAGGATAGGATAGGATAGGATAGGATAGGATAGGATAGGATAGGATAGGATAGGATAGGATAGGATAGGATAGGATAGGGGTGTAAATGCCACCCTTTAATGTGGGAGAGCAAGGTTTGAATCCTGGCTCAAACCACTCCTTGGGCTTTACCTGCCTAGCCTGGATATTAGAGTAATGCAAACTAAGACAGTCATGCTGGCTTGGATACTGCCCAGATTAACAAGGTCTGTGCCAATGTTAACATATTTCTGCAATCTAAAAAACAACTTTGCATTCCATTAATAAAACTCTATTCATGCAAGAATGCATTAATGCAATAATGTATATGATGAATATACTTGCATTATAGAATGTCTTGTTCAGATATGGAGTTGAAAATTGGTAACTATATGTGACAAGAGTGATAAATGATGGAAGTAAAGTATTAATGAAAATAAATGGAATTCTTAGGAAATTATTTAATATTGTGCAGCTAGTGTCGTAAGTAAATATGATGTCATTTTAGTTGTTTAATCAATTTATGTATAAAGACTATTTGTCTTTCTATGCAAGCAATCCCATGTTTTTGGTGAGGAGCCTCAATGATTTGCAGTAAATTTTAGATGCATCTATGATGTAACAAGGAGTACAAATCTGAAAATAATTGTGTTGAAGACCAATCATTGTGTTTGATAGTGAAAAGGAAATGACCAATTTAAAAAACATGAAAATCTTGAACAAAAATTTACTAAGGATGGCAAAATGGATGGAGAAATTTTAAAATGATCAAATGCTGATAGAAAAGAGATATGTAGGCAAATCTCTGTTGAGAGAACTGTCAAAAGATATCAAAAATGGATGTGTATGAATATACTTCTTCCCACTTTGTTATATAGAAGTAAGAGTTAAGGAAATAAAAAAAGAAATTTAAATTATTGATAATACTTTATTTAGAAGTGCAAATAAATTGTCCTTGCTTACTGAGTGCTCATTTGGAGACCATATGAAGTTACAATGATACTAAAAAAGGAGATTTATGATTGGTCTTTGAAGCTGTGGTCATCACAACATCCCCATCATTGGAGAATTGCTATTTGCAACATTTATACCTGAATTCCAGAATGCACAGTCAATAGGGAAGCTGGCAAGATTTGCAAATTGCTGTCATGTGACATTACACTTCATGACCATGGGTGATTCAACTGATGTCATAAGGTGGTGCAGTCATGTGATGTGTCATTTTAGGACTGCATCACTTAGAGATGGAGTTGCCGTTCCCAACTGTGGTCAGTAAGTGAGAACTATGTCTACTGTAAGACAAAAACAGATATTCAAGAATTAATAGATAATGAATAAATATGGATTGACTTCCAAAAATGACTGACCGTTCAGAAAAATATGTTGATGAAAATTATGTTGATGAAGGCCTGATCCTTGTGTGAACAGGGGGACCAGCCTATTACGCATGACTGATGAAGGAGGGGCAAACCCTCTGAGGACCATTTAATTATAAACCAAGATCAGAAGATTAGCAGGCAGAAGGAGAAATTCCTTTAACCTTGAAGCATCCATTAAAGTTGTAGAATAGAGATTGCTTTTGTTAGACTCATTTCTTTTCAAATCTAATAGCTGAGGTAATTTTTTTCTATTCAATGAATTAATATTCACAATGATTAACGTTCAAATCACAAAACAAATATACTCTATAAAGCAAGAATGAATATGTTGAAAGAAAGGGGAAACTGTGAAAGTCATAGTTCAGTGAAATTGATGAGTTCCTCAGAACTGATTTTAGTAGCTAATGGAGGCCACTCTTAATCATTCAGAAACATATCGTGGGGGAAACCAAAGATTGAACCAAGTGTAAAGAGGGGTGCAGTCTTGAGTCATTACACATGCACAATTGCCAGAGGTCTGACCCCTCATGAAGACTGTTGATCAAATCTGGGGAAGAGCAAGTGTGAGCTGGCAGTTGAAGAAATTCTTGTGACCTTGAAGCTTCAATAATCTTTAGAACTGAGCTGCCTGGGCCTGTTTCTTCCTGCCCAATACATATCTTTGAAATTAAGATAAGAAATCATTAATCCTGATTAATTAATATTAAATTACAGTAACAAAGGAAGTTGATGAACAGTTTAAAAATTGGAACTTCCTGATGAATGTTAAGAAGAGGAAAATAAAATCATAAAAGTTACATGAAATAGGGTTAGAAGCAGTATACAGATTTTGGTATCAATGTTCAACCAATTTGGATGACGTTGTGTATTTCTCTTTGTGTTTATGCAGCCAGTTAAAATAATTAATATTTTTTAAAAAGCACAGAAAATAAAATATTTTAAAAGTAAACATTAAAATAGAGGAATATGAGTAAAGTAAATACTCTGAATTTATATGCTAACATTACACATAATATTCTACCAAATCAAAATTCAGACATGAATCTAGCTTATTTAGAAATTTTGGGAAGATGCTTGAATCATTGCTTGGCTTTGAAGGTGAATTTTCACAACCTTTAAACTTCTGGTCATCCAGGATAACTGTTGCCAAATCTTTCTACATAAGAAACTCCAGAGGGAGAAGGAGGTAATACAGTTTTGTGACCAATAGATCTAACTTGTATTCACAGTTGTCCCATTTCAAGAAGGAATATTGAAGTAATATCTCAGTGCTCTTTTCTAACTCTTTCTCTCTCTAGAGTTTTAAAGTCTTTGGAATCTTGGAGAATGTGATAGTGGTTGCTTGCTTGGAAAATGGTGCATGTTTAAGTGACTTTCTGTTAATGTCATCATATGCTGTATATCTTCAGTTTTTGTATTGCCTTTTCCTTGGTTTGGTACTAAATGAACTGAAAAGAAACAAATGAAAAGTCTGATATTATCCTTTATTCAACTTTTTTCATTATTACACTGATCATTCTGAAAGATTCACATTACTTATCCAGAGATTTGCCTATGTTGAATATATTTCTGTACAAATTACACTTTCACTAACAAAAACTGGAGATGCAAATTTCCCTCCTTGCATCTATAAAATGTGAAGATGCCTTTTCTACCAAAACCACTGCAATTGTCGTAAAAGGTTTCTAATTTATTATCCAGGAACATCTTTTTAAGTTTAGTTATGATTTGGAATGTATTTTGTTGTAATAACTGTTACTGATGTTGGATTTTATCATCTCTTTACCATATATTTTATAGTACTCTAATTCTCTTTCATTTACCCAAGATATTCATTAAATTAAATGGATTCAAAATAGATAAATAACCAAATTTCTAATTATTAGTCTTACTCAAAACCCAAGATGCATCATGTGAACTTGACAGGTTTGATCGCTTTAGAGAGAAATAATTCTTTCTAGAAATGCCAGCATAAGTAAAGGGATCTTTTGAAAGTATCCTGTCTATTCCAAAATGCCTCACCTCTTGATATTGTTATCTGATCCCATGATTAGTAAAGAAATTAAAGAAATAAAAATTGATATTAATCTGACATGGAGGACTAGGCTGTGGCCCCCTCAGCATCCATGGTTTCCTTGGACTCTGAGTCTTCAGTGGAAATGTGTAGAGGAGAAAAGTCATCAGAAAGAAAGGAATGTCTCTCTCCTGTCTTAAGAGTCTCAAGATGGATCAAGCTATGAAGGAAGTACAGGGTTTAATTTCTCACTCCTCCTACTATCTCAGTCCAGCAAGACTGAAGTGGAGGGCTGCATGGAGTATAATGGCCTCTCACCCCCTGGTGTTCCTGGAAGTACAGCCTCATTTTGTGAGGCTCCACAGATGGCCCCGGCTATGAAAAAAACTGTAGGGTTCAATGCCCATTCTCTCCTGTCTCTCAGCCCAGCAAGGCCTGAAGTACAAGGATGCTCATAGTCTGTAGGTGCTGGCTCTCTGTTGTGAACACTGGGAGGGGGGTTAATTTCTTCACCAATAGACTCTTCAGGAGGCTTTATAGCTGGGACTGGTAGCTGTACAGGCCAAGGCTTATTTGGAAAACACTGGTGAAAACAATGTATAAGATTAGTGCACAGACATGCCCAGCATTTTCCCAGGGGTGTTCAGATTCTGGGTAGTCCTTCCAATGAATAAGATACTGGATGCCTCTTCCCCTTGTCCTGGAATCTAGGATTTCTTCCACTTTGATTTCTTGATCTCCTTCCACAATGACTGGAGAGGCAGGCAGATGGGAAGAGCAAAAGCCACTGGGGAGGCTTCCTTCATCAAGAGAGAGCAATGGAAAACTGGGTGCACTTTCATGGAGGGAGGCAACTGCAAACAGTATGCAACTGAGTTGATTTGCTGGATCACCTTGAAGAGACCCACAAAACACGAATCTAACTTCTACGTGGCCTGGTAGAGAATAAAAACTTAGTAGAAAGCCACCCTTTGTTCCACCTCTGTACTGGAGTTCCCTCTTGCTGATGGACATCTTAGCCTGTTTATAATATTGCTTGGTCTGCTTTAGCTGCTGCCTTAACAAGTTTTGAGGGCTATTTGCTCTTGCAAAAAATATACAGCCCCTAGAACATTGCTGTCATCTCTGTCTGGTAACATCCTTGAAATTCAAGGCTTGAAAGAGAGTTATATTAATTGACTAATGCAGTGCATTGTTGTATGAAAAATCTGCAAGTTGTAGTTGGAAAGGCCAATGGTCCTGGCCATAGGTGCAATAGCATCTTAAGTATGGTTAGAACATTTGATTGTTTTTTTCAGCCTCACTATTGGTGGCAAGATGGTGGGCAGAAGATAACCTGACTTGTATATTTAGAAGCTGGAACAGTGTTCTCCAGAATCTGGAAATGAACTGAATCCGTCAGTCTGAAATTAACTGACACCATACCTTTACTGAAAATGGAGATGTGGGACCTGACAGGGCCCCCTGAAGGTCATCCATCCAGGCCTGCATGAAAGGTTTTAAACTGCTGCTGCACTTTCTTCCTGGTGAAGATGTCTTGATGTGGCTGAGCCACTCCTAATATTTCTGCAGGTGGTGACTCTGGCATTGCCTGAAAAAGTGAGGTCATAAAATGGTTTCAGCTACTGGGGCTTGGTTTAGAAGCATGAATTCAGGCTTTCTGGAAAGTGTATTTGGCATTAAATTCTTTGCTCCTGGAACATATCAAATGTAGAAACCAAAACATGAGAAAAATTGGCTCCATCTCACCTGCATGGGAAAGAGTGGTTTAGTCCTTTGCAACATCTGTAGATTTGTATTATCTATGTGGATGTCTATGGGCTAGTGTGCTCCCTCTGGAAAATGGCACCAATTTTAAAAGGGTGCTTTAACTGCTAAGACTTCCTTGTTGAACATGTCATAATTTCTCTCTGGCACTGTTCTGGAAAAAAAGGCACAGGGGAATAAACCTGACCCAACTTCTGGTGTCTCCAGTAAGAGAACAGTTCCAATCTGATACATCTGTTTGGACTATAAATGTCCTTGATGGATCTGGGTGCTGCAAAAGAAATTGGTAGGCAAAAAGCTGTTTTAATTCCATAAATGCTGCTTGTTGTCCATCTGCTCAGAAAAACCTGGCCCCTTTTTTCAACAGCTGTATGACAGGCTTCACTTTCTGGGTGAAACATGGCATAATTTTTTTATAAAAATTGGCAAAGTTTAAGAAATTTTGATGGGACATGAAATTTTGCACCTGCCTGGCATTCTTAGGAGTTTGCCATTCTAGAATTGCTTGAATCTTGTGGGGGTCAATTTGGATGCCCGTTGTAGAAATACAGTATCCCAAGTAATCTAATTGCTTGAAGTCAAAAGCACT
>JANHZU010005526.1:17848-32576 GCA_032468055.1 Acrochordus granulatus | reverse complement strand
AGGAAGGAAGGAAGGAGGGAGGGAGGGAAGGGAAGGAGGGGAGGGAGGGGAAGGAAGGTCCAAATAGAGATAAAAATATGTACAATTGGACTACAATTGACTTTTGGACTACAATCCTAAAAAACATTGAGCATGGGTATTAATTGTTTTTTATTACCTTGACCTGCTGCTTTTCAGCTACAGCCAATTTCAACCTGTAAAATTATGTTTATAATTAGCAAATAAATAATATGCAAATTTAGCCACTTTGATTTGAGGAACAAGGCTATGAACATTTTTTTCAAAACTGACAAACAAAGTTACACAAAACTGCTGACAGTCAACCACTTTTGTACAAACATGGCAAGAGTAGCATTAAAATTGCAGTGGGATTCTCATTCAACTTTGTTTCAAGAGCTATTAAGCTTGGCTTAATCCACTTGTTTTTTTCCTATTTTGAAGCCATCACACTTCTTTTTATCACCCACTTTAGGTGCTGGTCAGGGTAGAACTTTGAGACAGAGAGAATAATATTATTTTATTCCTCAGAAAAGCAACAACAGAAAAAACATGCTTGTTTTTTATGCCAGTGATAGATTTTCTGTTGAATCAAAGCAAGGGTGTGGATTAACTCACCTACATGTCAGAGACTCACAAGATATATCGGGAATTGGCCCTTTTTATATTATATCAGCCCCCTAATTTTAGCATCTCTTGGATGTCATTTTCAATGCAGGAAATGTAAATATACTACTAATCTCAATTATCTGTTCCCTCTTGCACTCTGTTACGAAATTAATTAACTGCTGAGGCTCATTACATTCCTTTTATAAGTTATCACTTCTAGCACCTCATGTAGTATTACTGAAGAGCGAAAGACTCTAGTTTCATGAAACTGATCAGTATTCTCTCCCTAGATTCTCTTAAGTTGAAAGAGACTATTCAGTTGCTTCATGCTGAATGAGAACCTCCTTCCATTATTTTTTTAAAAAAAGATAAAAAATTATTTGTATGGCAAAAGAAAAGCAATATAGGAAGATTAAACTCTTTTTCATCTCTTTTACATGTTTTTTCTTTACTGGGGCAGTGTGAGTACTTATTCATTTAATTTGATAAAATTAAATTTTAATATAATTTTTAAAATTGAAGACCTCATAGAACTCTGGGTGGCTTAAAATTTTAAAAGCAAATAACAATAATAAAACAATATAAGACTTTCAGAAAAAATAATCTGATTAAAATATTCCCACAAAAATTCAACACCAACCCTATCCCAAGGCTTGGAAACCAGATATTCAGAGATTTCCTAAACATCCTCAGGGTGGGAGCCATACAAATATCTGGGAAGATGCCATTCCCAGAGGTTGCAATTGAGAAGGAACATTTCCTAGATCCCGTTAGATGATATTAATCGAAGGGAACTGGATCATGCTCACCCAGTCAGATGATTCTTTAGCCTTGGAGTTAACACAAAGAATTAACACAATGAAGGTGAGAATACCACTTCTAAGGGTAATAAACTTCTGCCTTCTCTTCATTAACCACATGGCAAGGAAGTCCTTGCCTGCTCCTTCTCCATGTTTTTAGTGCCCCTTGTCTCACATTAGAACCCACTCTAGTGCTGTTCAAGGTCTAAAGAGTAGCTCAAATACCAGACATATATAAGTGATTTAGTTCTCTTCTAGCTTCTGAAATGCATTTTCATACCACTATAAGAACAGCCCTGAAAGACCACAGATAATGCAAAGAAGAACATAAGAATTGTTCAGTACATTTTTTAAAAGATGCAGTGCACTGAGATGAGCTTCTGGTGTTCCTTTGTGATTAAAAAAGCTTCAGAGTTCAACCATGCCTAGTATATAGTCTTCAGTAGTACTCTATACTACACCTCTATCCTTTCAGGACAATAATGCCTTCTTATGTTTATAGTAACAGTCATAAAAATGATTGAATTAACATAAACATAGGTAAGTGCTTTGAGCACTCATTGACTGGCGATGCAAACAGCAAACAGACGGTTACTTCTAATTAAACTTACTGATAATGAAACCAATGGCAATTCTACTTGTTTGTTGCACACTGCTACACATTTTTGTCAATTTACTTTGAAGACTAGGAAAACTTAAATCAAGAAAAAACAGAGCAGAACCTATAGCAATTTGGATTGTCTGCCTGGGATCTAGGATGGTAGCTGGCTGCCTGTAACCACCAGCTTCTAATGACCATACGCTAACTCATGTTATTAATACCAGGAAAACTTTAGCCATGAATGCTAGCAAATTCAAGATAAATGCTTTTTGGGAATCAGAAAGAGAGAGATGTCAGATGCTGATTGATGCGCTATTGTAGCTGGAGATATTTACACAACATATGGCTTCTAAAGTGAATTTTTAATAATATGGTTCTAAGTTAAGACAAATGTAACAGGAAAAATTAAGTCTGAATGCAATTTCAAAGTCAAGCAGGGCCTGGATCACCAAATGTGCCATTGGAAAATGACAGTGGACAGGATAACATTTGAAAGAAAACTCATTTTTGTCCAAATGAAAAGTATTATTTATTGCATTGCATTGGGGTGCAATTCAGACAACTACTAGACAGCAAGGAGAGAATGAGACAGACAGTCTTTATCTCTCACTCCAAAGTCTGTTAAAAAAAAGGTAAAGTCACCATATCAAAAATGACTTTTGCTTCATGAAAAGAACCATACAATTTTCCTGGTATCAACAGGGGAAAAGATATTTAAATTCAGGTTAGAAACATTTCCCAAAGAAAATTAAAAATGTTAAAATCAGGGCACAAGTTGTATGCACTGGCTGGGTTCCTATATCACCTTTGTAAACCATGATTTATGGTATGGTGTGTGAAACAAGCTACTATAATTTAATAAAGCAGAGTTAAAGAATTTATAGTTTCGCACAAGTGCATGTATTCATCCATAATTATAAAATGATTTCAATAAAAAGCTGTAGGTAGATGATTTTAAAATGATTATTTCAATGGTCAGAGGATATTTTTATTTAAACATTTTATCAGCACACAAGCAAAGGTGTGAATATGGCAAACTGTGATTTATTTAACAAGCTGTAGTTAAGCAAGTCACGTCTTAAATGTGTATATCTTACCCCATTGTACTAAACTATAAATTTTGTTCAACCACACTAGAGGCAAACCTGTAAACATCCGGCAATTCTAATGAAGTTGAGAAACTGAGGATTAAAAAAAAACCCAGATATATTGATCTTGTTTTCCTTCTGAAAAAGGTGAGCAAATCCTGTACTTGATCTGCTCTGCCTTTTGTTGTCAAAGCAACTATTGAAATGAAGCCACTTGCCTTCTTGGCTTGGAATGCAAGCAATGTAACAAGCAAAGAATTATTTTAAAGTATTTAGTTTTAACAAAATAAACAAAAGATATTTTTTATCGTGATACTAATTCAAGGATTGATCTTTTAAGAGATACAGGATCCCTAGAATGAGCAGAAGTATTATGCAAAAATTCATGGTATTTTCCTGTAGCGCTCAAAGAACCCGTTTTAAACACAGCAATACTATTTCCAATACTGCTAATTTCACCAACTAATTCAGGATGCATTTCCATATAGTTTTAATCATAAAATTATTAATGAGTCTAGTTTCATATGTGGTGTTTCATTTTTTTACCTTCCGCTACCAATTTAGTTGGGGAAACAACAGTAAAAACTCACTAGGATCTAGTCTTGTAGAGGTAAATCAGAATGCAATGGAACTCTTCTTTAAAACTCGTTATTTTGGCCTTTGCAGTACTAAAAGTGTTCCAATTCACTGTCAAGATAAATTCAAAGAAAAACAAGGTTAATGGTACCTGTCCTACTTGCCTCTCTGTTCCCTAAAAGCTACTGAAAACAATTGTGTCCATTGTCACTAAGTCTCTTAAAAGCCTTTGTCCGGGAAGCAACACTTCTGTTGTTCAAGTTGTTCTCTGAGACTGAAACTGTATGAGCTCTGCTCATTAGTAACCTTAAAGTATCTTAGGCTGTGAAATCAGAGGAACCAAGCCAAGAGCTGACCATTTACTCAGACTTGCAGTTAGTTTGAGACAGAACATTTGCCTGGACCCATTTTCCCTCTAGTTTTTTAAATAGAAATAATCGGGGAGGCAGGAATATTCAGCTTTGTGACAGTACTACTGAAATCTGATGACAGAATTCAAATACACCTCACCAAGGCCCAGGTTGCAACTGGAAGAGCAATTAATGCTAAATGAAATATTAACAAGAATCAAACCAAATTGGACCAACAAAGAGAACAGGAACCGAAGAGGACAAAATGCACATCGCTCTGTGTTAAGTTTTGTCTCAGTCTCCCACTATGATTGTCAATGATGATTTATAACTTCATGTTATGAGTATACTAAGGTACCATTTCTTATTTAGCAACTCATGGTTAAAAGCATAATTTTAACATGATGTCTGAATCAAGTCACCTTGATCCTTCTGGCTGTGATAAAATCTTGGAATTCATACTCTCATCCTTACTCTCCCTGATGTAGCCATTTTTCCACAGCCTGCAACTTTCTCCTTCTTGCTTCTTTGCTTTCCAAGTAGTTCCTCATTTCTGAACCTATCATTGGCATATCTTTTGAAATAGTCACCAATGAAGAAAGCAGACACCTATTATTTTTTTTGGAAAAGTGTAATTAATTATCTGAGGCTTAACTTTTGACACTGTGGCAAGGAAAATGTATCATCTGTTAAGCAGCCAAAGCCAGGATCCGGCTGAGATTTCCATGATTAAGCAGAAATCTTGGGATCTTTGCAACACCATTTATCTTTACAGATGATTTTAAATCTTTGCTGCTGCTGTATTATTCAAATATATTTTCATTAGGTGAAGGTGTCTGAAGCACTGCACCTGAGTAAGCTACAAAACTCATGCTGTCATGCACGTTAAAAGAATTGCAGAGTTAAATTCTGTATTATCATGTAAATGGCAAAAACCACACAGGAGCCTGTGCTTTGTGCTGAGTGATAAAAAGCTGGGAGCTATAAATAAGAGTTAAATAAAGAACCTTGTCTATTGAAGATGAGAGTGAAAGAGCCTTCTACGACAGTTGTGTGAAAATTATACTTGGTTAAGCAAGTGAAGGTCCAGCATTTAACTAGGGCTACCATAGCTGGACTGTAAAAATATGGATTTCCACTAGAACAGTAGAAAAGAGACACATTACCTACTATTTAGCAATTGTCCAGATTTTTGCAGTTCAGATGTGGTATACCTGTTTACAAAAACCATGTTCTTGACTTCTGACAGAATTATGATACCACCGGGATTCAGACAGATCCTGCTATTGAAAAACTGCTTTCTGAAAGGCTGCAACTTACTAGAAGCTGTAGAAACCTTTTTATTCTTTCAACCTAATATTTCACAGAAAATTATGTAAAGGAGCTCAGGATTCTGTCCATCAGTCCGCAGGATTCAACCCTGTGAAAATGGAGCAGAGCAGCAGCACATTTGGTGTGGAGAACCTGGCTAAAGAAAGTCAAGTTCAAAAATGAATAAGATCTGTTGGGGGACTTCAGAGGAAAACATTCCAGAAAAAATGTCAACTTAGTTCACCTCTATAGGACAGGCAGTGACACAGAGTGTTAGTGATTAAGTTCTCCACTCTTTTCCTCTTGGTCAGCAGAGAAAAAACTTGAACTGGGAAAATATTCCAGAAAAGTTTCCTACACAAAAGAGAATTATTCTAATTAGCATATTCATCCATAGGCTGTGCGAGTATTTAGACAATATTTGATGTGGAGGAAGGAAAACAATGACATTCTTGCTTTCCAGTTTTTGTTTTTCAACTATCTCGTGATTTTTTTTATCTAAAGAAAAAATTGATACCAGAATTTTTCCTGGCTCATGCGTCTCTTGTCACATGACCTAGTCCTGCCTGCCTTGTGCTTCCCAGGGTACACATACATAGAGTCACACAAGATGCCATACAAGGGGTGAATAGACATGCTTCTATACTCATTATACAGACAAAAACATATACACCAACTATGGCCATTGCAGGTAAGAAACTAGAAAGAATTCCAAAACTCATTTCTGCATACATTATCTGCCTTGTTACAGAGTTCTTTCTGCCTCTAATCTATAATACTATATATGCTCTAGATGTGATAAAAAATACTTTCAATGTGACAAGCACTTTAATTTCCTGGTGGGAAATTAAAACAATATTTCTCCCTCTGCTTCCTCTTGTACAGAACTGGTTCTTCAAAGCGCCAAAAGATTTGAGCCCCAATATTGACACACAACTTAAGTTAATAGTCCGCACTAGAATATGCATACACAAAAATTTCTGAAAAGTGCCATCAGCTAATTTATTGAAATTCAGAGGACTGTATTAAAAGACAGAATAACTTCCATTCATAAGCTTCCTTTGCTGAACTGAAGCACTGAATCACAGCAAAAGATGTAATGGTTAAGGCACCAGATTAAAAACCAGATGTGAGTTCTAGTCCTGCCTTATCCATAAAAGCCAGCTGGGAGACCTTGGGCCAGTCACTCTCTCTCAGCCCAACTCACCTCACAGGGTGGTTGTTGTAGGGAAAGTAGGAGGAGGAAGGTATGTTGGATATGTTTGCTGCCTTGAGTTATTTGTAAAAATAATAAAGGCGGGATACAAATAAATAAATAATTTCAGCTTCTGTATATTCTACCATCAGAGTTAAGAAAAGTGAGCTAAACAAAGTTCTAAATTATTCTTGCCAGGTTTTTCATTTGTACTGGTTTGCCAAAAAACAAAATAAAAAAAATTGTTGAAAACTGCTTATATTAATTATTATTGTGTTTAGGTATTTCTGAAGAAAGATTTTTACACCAGTGAAACACAAAGTAATCTGTGCTGAAATGTGAATTGATAAAGAATCAAATCAAGCCAATATAATTTGTTTTTGGAAATATGTGGTTGGACACCTCTACAGCTCAATTGTGTCTACAAGATACACATGTTATATGGCCTGTGGTGTTCATCTGATTTTGAGTAAGTTAATGCAGAAAGTCCATCTACAAAAATAAAGTTTATATGCCAGATTCTTTTCCCTGTTATGTGGAATAACTCTATCACAAATTCTATTAAGAAAGATATCCATTCAAATTATGGAAAAAGAAGAAAAAAACTAGTAATTACTTCACAGAACAATGAAATCCAAAACCTGGATACGAAAGAGGCAAAACATTAACACATCTTTACTGAAATATCCAGTTCTTTAGTATATTACAGAAGGGCTTAAGAACATACATTGTGTACCTAAAATGCAGACTTTTTTTAAATAACAAAGATTTTTTATATATGTATATATAAAAAGAAAGTAAAGTGCAAGAAACTGACTTTTTTCTTCTCCAAATTAATGCATCAAAAATTACTACACTGACAATACTATAAACCTTGATTTTTTTTTCTCTCCCTCCCATTTTTCTGTACAGTAGTGGGTTACATATAAAACAGAAATGCTGTGAAACCACGGTGTTTTGCCAAATGCTTCTCAGTTAAGGGGGAAAGGTGCTAACCACAATCACTTTTCTGCACACTTCTTACTAACTGTTGACTTTGTTGCCATCCATGCTGGCTGAAGTTTCACTAAAAAAGCTGTTCTGTAAGTAGGGCTACAGTATCTAAATATTAACAGTGTGTTATGTGGAGTTTTCTGTTTTTAAAATGGGGTGTGACAAAAGAAACACATGTTCCTCTTCATGCCTGCTGGAAGGACAAGGGAGGTGGTCCATTCAAACTCTGGCCATAGCTTTTGAACAGGACCTTTTGAGTTGTTAAGAGACGCTCTTAACATCCGGTAAATGACTGATGCATTGGACAGAGAAAGCTAATTTTTATGTTTGGATTATATCAAAGGAACACTCATCTCTTAAAACTCAGCAATGCTTTTTACTCCCAGCTACTCTCAGCATCTTCACAGCAATTCTGACAAACTGCAAAGGTATTTTTGATCTTTTCTGTTAACAGGTAATAGTGAAGAACAGCAGCAGCAGCAGGGTCATTCTTACATCTAATACTGAAAAATGAAGGGGGGGTTAATTATGACATTTTAATCCAGCTTTAATAGGCCACCCTCCTGTTGTGTCAGACTGCAACTCCTATCATGTTCAGCCAACATGCCAGCTGGAGCATGATGCGAGTTGCAGTTCCATACATCTAGCAGGTCCCAGGGTGCAGAAGGCTATGCGAGTGCGTCTCTCCCAAACATCCAGGCCTCCCCAGCTGTCACAGCTATCGGGCAATTTGGCAGCCAGGCGCTTTTTCTTCAGGAACTTACACTAGGATGTCAGATAAAGAAGGATCGCGCTCTGCAGATTCCAAGAAACAAGTGTCTGAAAGATAAAAACTAGTTCAGCTATCGGCTATTCGCTCCTCACGCACAAAAAACCCTCGGAAATCATGTTCATTTATCTGGGCTTGCCGCGTATGCCGCTGTGAGGTCTCAGGAACAATCCGCACCGAGGGGCGCCGTCAACGCCCGAGCGAGTCCCAGCGTCCATCTCCTTTGGGGATGGTGATCCGACGGCCTTCTAGGCGGGGAGGGTCCCCTTCAGGCCCCTCCTCGGATCCCTTCTGGGTCTCAAATCCGGGCCGTGCAGCCAGCCGGAGGATCACGGAGCGGCGGCCTTGGCTTTGCAGTGCAAAATGTGCTTATGGACGAAGTCGATGCGCTCCTGGAGCATCTGGGCTTGCTGGTCGGAGAGGAAGCCGAGAATCTCGGCCAGGGGCTCCCGAGTCCTGTAGAGCCGGAGCAGCTCGGACGCCGCGTTGCGCAGGCGGTGCAACTCCCGCACTCTCTGGGCGGTGGCCTCGCGGAAGACGCAGACGGAGCGCAGCAACGGCTCGTTGTACTTGTCCCACATGGCCAGCAGCCGGTAGCCGTGCACCAGGCCGGCCTCGTTGTCGAGGAAAACCAGCCCCCCGTTGGGCGCCCGGTGCAGGTTGCTGGTGGCCCGATGCATGACGCGCGGGTCCCACTGCAGGCTGAACAGGTTGCTGACCAGCCGGTCGAAGTTGGCCGTGAGATAGTCGAAGAGAATCAAGTCGCTCCACTGCACCAGCTCCACCAGCTGCGCCTGGGGGAGGCCCCTCAGCTCCCCCGCCGCGAGGGGCGGCACCCTCCGGCCGGGCGCCGGCGCCCCCGCCTCAGCCTGCCAGGGGGCGGGAGCCACCACGTCGGTCAGATTGTCCACCCAGCGCGCGAGGCTCACCACGGCGCCCTCGGCCCAATGGGAGCCGCGCAGCTGGTCGCGCACTTCCGCCCACTGCCCGCCGCGGGCGTCCACCCGGGAGAGCGCCAGAGGCGGCAGGCGCTCCTGGATGCCCAGCAGCCCGGCCAGGTGGTAGGAGAGCGCCTCGCCCTGGATCTGCTCCGGGTTGATGCCGTAGCGCACGCAAGCGCGACTCCCGTCCGACAGCCGGGCCAGACGGTTGGAGCTGCGGCCGCAGCCGCCGCGCTCGAGCGACACGACGCGCGCCTCCCGGGCCGCCCGCAGCCACGAGGCGGCCTCCTCCGCCGCGAAGCCCGGCGGCACCTGCGCCTCCAGGCTCGGGCTCCAGAAGACCCCGCCGCGCACCGGCGGGAAGGGAAGCTGCTCCTCGGCGTCCACCGCTCCTCGCCTCTCCCGCCGCGGGCGAGCCGAGGGCAGCGGCGGCCCCCGCCCGCTCTCACCCCGCCCCTCCTGCTGCTCCGTGGACAGTCCCGGCAGCGTGAGCAGCGCTCGGAAAGTTTTCGGGGCGGCCCGGAGACGACTTGCCGGGAGGAGGCGGCTCGGGGCTGCCGGCGCGGCTGGGAAGCCGCCGATCGCCGAGTCGGCTCGCTCCTGCGGGAACTTCGGCTCGACCGCTCTCGGGCCCCCGATCCGTCCACTCCGCAGCCCCGCCAGGGACAACAACCCCAGCAGCCACAGCACGGCCACGGAGCCCAGCCCGGCCAGACCCGCTCGTTGCATCCTCCTCCCGCAGCCGGCGCTGAGCTTGGAGGCTGCCGCTGTCTCAGTCCGCCGCTCCGGGACTCGGCGGCTGCGCTACCCCGCGGCTCGCCCGGTCGGGGTCGCCCAGACTCATGGCGGCTGCGGGCGGCCGGTTCCAGATTCCGGCGGGAGCCTGCCTGAGAGTGGGCGGGGGGTCCGTGCGGCGAAGACCCCGATTCCGGCGGACGCCCCAGCGCCAGCCGCGGAGCCGGCGTCTGTGCCCAGACCCTCCAGCGACTGAAATTCACAAGCACCGAGACCACGTGGGGGAGCGAGGGGGAGCGTCGGGACCCAACCCACCGCCCAGCGTGGTCTTCCGCTTAAAGGGGCAACGGCTCGCCGAAGGGTGGGACCGTTGCCGACCGGTCGCTCTCCGGGGGGGCAGTTCCGAGAGAGCGGAGACCGCAGGCCGCCTCCGCCCGCTGGAGCGTCTCTCGAGGCGCCGGCGCTGGGGTCGCGGCGAGGGTGAGACGCGTCTTCGCAAAGCGACAGGGTAGGCGGCCGGCGACCTCCGAGCGCTCCTCCCTCCTCCCGTCCGGCTCGGGAAGCACAAAGGATTCGGCCCGCTCAGCAGAGGCGACGGGAGCGAGGGCCCGCGCTGCCGATCTCCAGGGGCCCTCCGTGAGCGGGAGGGGCGGGGGCGGCCCGAGTCAGCCTGGGCCCGGGCGGGGGCCGCTCCTCCTATGAGCGAAGGCTGCCGCGGGGCGCTTCACCCTGGGCGGGGATAAAAGTCCCGTGCGGCTCAAAACCTTGGCTGGCGGTTCCTTCCTCCTTTTCTCCGCGCAAATAAGACACGTTTGAACTACTCTCGGCGTGATCGGCGTGCAGGGGGTGAATGAGGGCTACCGTATGCACGACAGCCTCGATTTAAGATTTCAGTGAAATCGGTAGAGCAATCTTACTTCCCTCGGGGTTTATTTTCACTGCTGATTTGAAGATCTATCTAGCCATCGTTGACTGGGCAGAAAATAACACCTGTGTAAAATTTGCAGCTCCTAGTTGTCAGCCCCTGCCCTATCCTACTTCTGCTACTCTGCTTCAAAATACTGACCTTCATCCAAGTTAGGTAAAAAATGAGAAAACGGAACAGATTTTTCATAGCTCAAGGCTGTCCTTGGATGGTGCCAGATAGTGGGGAAAAGTACTGCAGTAATACAGTACAAAGACAGACTTAAGACTATCGTTCTTGGAGTGGGAACCAGATGAAGGCAATAACAAAGGGACGATGCAGAAAAAAGAGGTTGCAGTGGCTTATTTGTGTTGTGATCAGCTGCAAGTGGGGAGCGGCCCCTTTTCAGCAGGAAAAGATAAGTTCCATTGGGAAGGAGGATCCACCTCACCTAGGCAGAGTGAGGAAAGCAGTAGATCTAGAGAATTAGCTAGGATAGAAGTGGCACCTCCGCTAAGCTTTCTTTCCCCTCAAGAAGATGGTCTGTTCCCCTTCAGTGTGAAAGAGGCAGCCAGCATGGAAGCAAAATTCAACTGTAGCCTGGTTAGCTTCTGCAACATGGAATTGGGAAATGTTTGTCCTTTATCTCTAGCAACAGCAATACCATTTGAATGGCTCATATTCCTTGAATAATTAAAAAAAAACCTCTACTGTATAAAATGTACTACTATTAGAGGTCCCATTAGTTAATGGAATGGGATGAATCAGACATGGCTTCACAGCCCCTCCATCTTTTAAGATAGGGTAAAGCTGCCCCAGTGCCCCTCCTTTTTCAACTCTGATTGGCATGAATTTATAGGATTTGGAAGATGGTTGAGGAGTCACCACAATACAATGCCTCCTTGTAAGCAGTACAGAAGGATAGTGTAGTTAAGAGAAGAATGCTTATTCATCCAAGTCCTGGCAGAGAAATAATGTGCTTTCATTATATCAAAGCCTAAATCCAAACTGAAATGTGTCCACATAATCTGTATCCTCCAGAAGTCTTGTTGCTCTACCACTTTCTCAACAGTCTTCCACAAAATGGGAGATTGGAGCAATAGCTGAATTCTGGGCTGGCCTTTGGAATAAATGGAACAGTGCCATCAAAGCAACTGAAACTTCTTCCTCTCCGAAAGAGACATGGCCATCATCTGGATTCAACTCACGGTCCCATTTCTGATGTTGTCAGGACCCCATGTAATGGACCTAAGATCACAAAAATTCTTGTCCACATCCTCAAGATTGACAGGCTCCCAGGTAACATCAGAAGGCATCACCTGAGTCACACATTGCAACTGTTTCACAAATGTAATTTAAAAATATTTTTAAATTCTGAAATTTGGGATATACATATTATAAATAAATGCCTACTGTATTAATAAACTAGGTGAATATCATCTAAAGTTAGTGTGTCCATTATGTATGTGTAAGGAAAGGAAATAAGCAACAGTTATTGTGAGTGATAGGTAAATAACAATATCCAAGGCTTAAGTAAGGGACTTTCCAAGCATTAATGAATTTGCATGGACTTCTGTCTTTTGCCTTATAATAGTTTCTTAAATCATGGGCACAGCATGAGTTTAATAAAAACACTACTTTGCTTTATGGGACTAATGAGCAAATTCCAAAGATTATAACAACTGAAGCCTAGAACAAAAGGATATTAATATAGAATTCAGATATTTTGAATCTAGAAATGGAGGGGTCTTTCCTAAAAGAAAATACATTAGGTTTTAGTTTAAAGATAGGCTGGGGAATTATATTTTTGCTGGTACTGCTGTTAAATAATTGGGCATCAGAAACCTTGCTTCAGTCTTGGATATCACCCAAAGTTCTAGTATCTCTTGTCTGTAAAGCTGTAATTCTGTGTTTAATTTCATGGGACTATAGTCCTTTGAACTCAGTGAAGCTTGGTTCTGAATAGTTGGACTGTATACTGACAGCTCCAAAAGAAATCAGATACACTGTCGAGGTTATTCTTCTGTTTCTTCTCCAAAATAAACCTTTTTCAATTTCTTATATCCTGGTTCCCCTGTCATACTGCACTTCTCAATTTTTATTTCCATATCCCTTTGGACCAGGGACAAACTAAATGTATTATTCCAAAATTAAAATGTAATTGTGTATAATAGTAATATATTTTCTCAAATCGAAGAAAAAAACATAGCAGTAGTTGTTATTAATGGGCCAAGTTCAACATATTACAAATGTTAGCATTTAGACAGTATATGATTGCTAGGAAGATGCTATTAATTTCCCATTAGCAATGCCAATGCAAGGTAGTTAGAAAATGACAGTGATACCTATGAGTTCACTAATTATTAGCAGTCCAAGTCTCCTTCAGCTTTTTTGTTCACTGATGAGGCTTTCAATTTTTTTAAAAAAAGAATCATTTTGTCCACAGGCTCATAAATCAGTGATATATCATGGCAATCCTGCAGTGTTCCAGCTGGCCTTCAGCTCATCAGAACTGACATGCTAGATTTAGCCAATTTTCACATGGGAAATTTACAAGGCCTACAACATAAATTCCTGGGGTCAATTCAACTGCATACAAGTAAACATACTTAATAATATGATGTGCATCATTAAAGTATCAGCTCTTTCCTGCTGTTTGTCACTACCATCTCTGAATACAGAAGCAGCTTTGTATCATGCTGCCCCAAAATCAAGGGAATGCTAATACAGTATTAGGGATTGAATTCAAGTTTAATCCAGTTTCTGTTACCAATAAAAATGGTCCCCAATTTGATTAGCAAAATTTCAACACTTTTCAAGAACAGTATGAATTATTTGCAGTTTAATTTCCTTCATCACTGATATTAAAATTGTGTTCTCGCTTCTCCCTGTCATATGTTAAAATGTATTAATCCACTAACCTAATTCATTATTTACGTGACTAATAAAAGTGTTTGTGTTTTTGATGTAAAGTGACAAGTTTTACGAATAATTAGACATCAATATCATCTTACTAACATTGAGGGCTCCGCCAAGTGGGGAAAAGTGGAAACATACAGGTTGACAGAACTGAATCGAACATAGGGTATCTCATCGGAAGGACAGATACTGAAGCTGAAGCTCAAATATTCTGGCCACCTAATGTGAAGAGAGAATTCTTTGGAAAAGACCGTGATGATGAGAAAAATTGAGGGCAAAAGGAGAAGGGGATGGCAGGGGATAAGATTGTTAGATACTAACATCGATGCAATGGGTGTGGGTTGGGCGGACTCCAGGAAACAGTGGAGAACAGGGAGACCTGGCATGCTACAGTCCATGGGTTGCAAGGAGTCAGATACGACTTAGTGACTGAACAACAACAATGTCTGAAGCTTCACATATTTCCATAATCTTTCCAACACTCTAGTTAGATAAATTATTATCCCCTGGGAGGGGGAAGAAAAGAGCAGAATGCAGAACTTATCTTGAGATGGTAGATGGCTTGCTTATCACATATTCCTTTTATTACGAAAGGTAGATTTTTAGTATGATTCAGTTTCATACTAAAAAACTGGGAGGAGAATCTATAGCCGTTCAGTTGTTCTAAACTATATCTTCCAGCATCCCTCACCATTGGGTATGTGGGATGACTTCTACTCATCTGGAAAAGTGAAGACTTCAGTGTTACAGTACATATTTAAAATCTTTGAATTGGATTCATTGTGGTCATGAATAGACGTGTAGAAGTGTTCATGTTGTTTTCTTGGGAATTCTCTGGAAGTGGCTTGTCATTGCTTTTAACTTCCCAGATTAACTTAGAATTTCTAAGATTGTCTGATAGGCTTCCATACAAGTATTAACTAAATTGATTCTATTTAAT
>JANHZU010005526.1:0-13659 GCA_032468055.1 Acrochordus granulatus | reverse complement strand
CAGAGGATGAGATGGATAGATAGCATAGTCAGTGTGATGGATGTGAGCTTGGGAAGACTCCGGGAGGCAGTGCAAGATAGGGGGGCCTGGCGTAATGCAGTCCATGGGGTTGCAAAGAGTCGGACACAACTGCACGACTGAACAACATTGTCTGGTTTGGTGCAGCAACCACGCAGGACAGGTAAAGACTTTAACCTGTAGTCAAGACTGCAGAAGAGATAGTTGCAACTAACCTGCCCTCCGTAAAAGACCTGTATACTGAAAGGGTCAAAAAAAGGGTGGAGAAGATATCTGCAAGATCCCTCTCACTCCAGACACAATTTGTTTGAACCTCTTCCATCTGGTAGGCACTACAGGGTACTGCCTACCAAAACGACTAGACACAACAGCTTTTTCCCCTGTGCCATCATTCACATGAATACTTGAC
Source organism: Acrochordus granulatus (assembly GCA_032468055.1). Taxonomy (NCBI): domain Eukaryota; kingdom Metazoa; phylum Chordata; class Lepidosauria; order Squamata; family Acrochordidae; genus Acrochordus; species Acrochordus granulatus. The sequence continues at coordinate 13,232 of JANHZU010005526.1, read as the reverse complement.
TCATGCTATATGATCATGCTATGAGATAGAGCAGAAGCAGAGAATTCTAATTAGCCCAGGGTTCTGTGTAATGTGTATACATACCTATTTTAAAACTTTTTACCACTTCCTTATATTGATTGCATATTTACAGAATAACATTGTTATGCATTATCTCACTGTTGTTTATTGTTACTACAAGTATACTGAGAGCTGCTGTACTGGAGGCAAATTCCTTGCATGTCTAACAATGCTTGGCCAATAAAAATATCATAATTTGTATAATTAATGGGGGTGGGGAATGAATGGTTTCTCAGTTTCATATTCACTTCCCTGTTAATATTCATATTTCATGTCAGACCAGAGTCATGTTTGTAGCAGAACAATTAAGATACATCCATGACATAACCAGGATGGCTTAAAGCATCCAGGAAACTTGCTTGCCACTTCTCTTGTGAAAGAGAGAAAAATAGACAAAAATGTGATTCTTGCTGCTACTAATTTTATAGGAGCTTGAAAATTGTTTGGCTTATATATAAGCAGTTTTGGCTCATATAAAACTGCCCAGCCAATTGATGGATCTAGTTTGCATGGCACACTGTCATTCTGGTTAACAGATACCACCTCTTACCCCAACCTGCATGGCTTTTTAACCCTGATAGTAAGTTTCAATTGATAAAGTGAATCTTCTAAACCCAAAATAATATTTATTACACTATTTATGCTAAGTAGAAATAGTATAATTCTGATGTCAGGTAACACATTTAACCACACATGCACATAAAATCAAAAGTGGTGGCAATTAAGGAGTTTCGTGGAAGAGGAAATATGAGGCCATAAAGAATTTATGTTTAGACCTGAGTAGTTTAGCATGTTTGAACATGCTCCTAATGTGATACTGAGTTTTTTTTTTGAACAGATAAATTGTTTCAAGATAAGTTCTTACATCTGTAGAAAGTACTTGTTTGCTAGATCTAAGCAGCTGCTCTTAAGAGCTAGCATCTCTTACTTCTGTACTGAAATGTTTCATTGTTATAATAATAATAATACTTTATTGATTAGCCATTACTATTTGGAGACACCGATGGAATCCAGTAAATTTATTTCTGTATTTAAAACAATGGAAAAAAGGGAGCTGCTTCATTTCTGGATGCATTTTATGTATTTGTTTATTAGATGCATATCCTGTCTTTATTGCTCTATAAGTAACTCAAGGCAGTGAACATACATTATTCTCCTATGTCCCACGCAACAACAACCCTATGAGGTGCGTTGGGCTGAGAGAGAGTGATTGGACTAAGGTCACCCTGCTGGCTTTCATGGCTAAGGGGGACAAGAATTCAGTCTTCCAGTTTCTAGGTCACCCTCTTAACCACTGACCTAAACCTGCTCTCTTGGTGATCTGGCTCTACTTTAGTAGCAACTGTTACAAGGAAAAAAAATGATTTTTGACATACCTCAACATTATAGAGCATCAGGGCTCGTTCCCTCTTCGGATGAAATTTCTTTTCATATTTAAATGATGCTTCTTTTCCATCCTGGCAGAGACAATTTCTAAACAAGATCTTTATGCCAATTCAGGACTGGCTCTGGACCTGTGCAATAAAATGTTCCCTGTTTTTGAGAGCTGAATTATTATATTTTCTCCTCCGCTGTATTTGACTTGAAACTGAAGAGTGCTGGCATTTTTTTGCTTGTTGTGTGTGTGTGTGTTGCAATGGGACGGCATATTTTCTTACCTCAACCTGTCTTTGAGGCTTCAGCTGCTCTTGCAAGTCCTTCAAGGGTTTAACGGCTTTGCAGCTCCCTTACATAGAAACTGCTCAGATTTCAGTTATTTTATGCATGAAACTGGACAATTATAAAGCATAACATAATACTGTAGATGGAAAGAGTGTGTGTGTGTATTCTGTATCCTTGAAAGGGGCTGAGAGAATTTTTATTTTTCCAGATCTTGTAGTACCTACAAGCAGATGGTAATTCTTTGTTCCTTTTTTTTTATCTCCCTGTGAGATCAGCAGCAGTAAAGATGATTGCAGCTCACTTTCAAATTACTTTTGAAGAATCTGTGGAGTGGAAATTATGGTGCTGTAGATACTCAGGACGTGCAATATATCCTTGATCAGACTGAGGAGGTTTTTAAAATTTCAATGTATGTTTGGTAAGAGATGAATGAAACTTAAAGCCAAAACTGTATCGTTAAAGAAAAATAGCAGTTTTCAAAGTTTGTCTTTGGTCCAATAGGCACTCCATAGAACATCAGATTGAACTGTGAGTCTGAGTTATTTAGATCCTTCTTTCTTGTCTTTCTTATCTACAAAATTGCTATAGTTTTGGAAAATCCTTTGAAGAGATCATTTGGAAAATAATAATACTGGTAGTTCTCACTTAACTCTGGTTATTGGTACCAGCAACTCTGTTGGTAAGTGCTGTGGTTATAAAGTGCAACATCATGTGACCATGCTGACTTAGGATAGCAGTTGTGGAAGTCTCAATTGCCATTGTTGAGTAAATCTCTTGCAGTCACAGCATCCCACAGTCACATGATCACCATTTGCAATCTCCTGCCATCTTCCTCAATATTTTGCTAGTGGCACTGAAGGTCTCACATGTAATCATGTAACTGCGGGATGCTGCAACATTGTAATTGTGGGTCGTTGTTAAGCACCCAAATCATGACCACATAACCACAAGGACACTGTCATAGCCACAACTATAAGGACTTGACAACTCCCCCACATTTAGCACTAGTGCAACATTGAACTGTCGCTGAATGAGTATGGAAGAATATACTGTAATATTAAGTACAAAATATATATAGATACCTGGGTTGGTTTCCAGGTAGGTGTCACTTATGATGTACTTATAGCGCGATATTGATAGCCATTCCATGGCTATCCACTGCCTATTTTCTGCTTTCAAAGTTACCTTTAGCTTTTTCCATATAATATAATAAAGATCTGCAAAAGTACTCCAGAACCTGAAGTATTGCAAGACTCTAGAGAAACCATCTTAGAAAATTAGGATGAAGCTTTTACCAAGGAGTGTCCTTTAAAGCCCATGGATATCTGCAAGTGCAAATTATTTCACTGTTGTGATGACATCATGACATACATGATGTCATTGTTGCTGCCACAATCCCTATAAATCTATGGGCATCAGGAGACAGAAGAATTGGCTAACTTTTCTGCAACTGTGGCAGAATCTTTTAAAATATTGTGGATTACAGGTCCAGATACATTTGGAATATTGACTTTTATTCTAAGATTTTGGAATTAAGTTTATAAAATAAACAGGTTATTGGAAGGCATAACAAAGATAAATATTTTAAATAAATATATAATTTTAGAAACTGGATACTAGAGGGGATTAAAGTTCCTAAGCAGAGGGAGGAAAAAATATAAGCCAGGTTTTATTTAATGGGATTTATAAAATGATGCAAAACTTTATAACACTGAAAATATTTAAAGAAACGTTTGAAGAACGGAGCCAGAAATTAATAGCCATAATATGGTCATTGTCAGTAATGATATCTGCCTCTATAGATAATATCCAAAATATATTACTGAAGAAATTGCAAATGTGGAACAATTTTTGTCTGACAAGATGGAAATGGAACGGGAAGTAGACCAAATAAAAGACCAAGAGAACAACTTGGAAAAACATTATCTACTAGATATTCAAAAGAAACTGGCTGATGCTTTAAAAATCAAAGGGGAACTATAAATAACAAATCAAGAGAGTGACCTGGGTTTTTTTTTCTTATTGGATTTACAAAAGAGGCTTGTTAAATCCTTGAAGAAAATTGTTTTTTTCCATTGAGGATGGTGACCTGACTGTGGCTCTCCAAAATGCAGAAAGTCACCACAGCTGAGAAGCCAGGTGGGAAGCAATTTCTGGATGGTTTTATCTCCCTGGACAAAGAGAGATCAAGAAATTAATCACATGTGTTTTAGATGGTGGTTTCTTCTGATTAAACTGAAGAAGCCAACAAATTTTTTACAGCTAGGTGGGAGTTGAGCTGCCAGGAATGCTGAACTTTCCTCATCTCTTAATCACTTCAGGAAGCAGTCAATTAGAGATGAAAAGAGATTCCTTTTGCAGCAAAGATAAGATTCCTTGCAGTAAGTTAAAACTGCTTTCAGGAGTATTGAAAATACAAGACAGACTTTGGTTAAAAGATTCAAGTCTTGTTGGCAAAAAGCTTAATTATGGGAAAAATCTAAGAAAGGGGACAGTCTTTATTCCTTATTTTTCTGTTTACTGTGTTTTGCTTTTAACAAAAGTGCTTTAATAAAATTCTTCATTAAGCTAGTTAAAGAGAATAGATTGGCATGGAAATTTGTGTGTATGTATTTATGTATATACACATACACACAGTGGAGGAATGGTTGACAAAGATGATGGAATCTAAATTAAGTTCTTTGTTAGAGAAAAACAGTATGGTTGACAGGAAACCCTTAATAGACTTTTTGGATAAAATGGAAAAAAAATGATTTGTAGTTTCAATTATTAAGGAAAAAAACAGATAACTTTGTAATTGTACTTATAAGGAAATCAGAAGCTTCTATTTTTTTCCTCTCTGCACTTTTGTCTTTTTCCTTTCTCTTTTCCACTTTTTCTTTGTATTGATTTTTAGGTTCTTTGTAAAACTTTTAATAAAAACATATAAGGAAAAACTTGAAAAAAGTGTGATGCGATTAAGAAGAAATAAAGATAAATTACATCTTATGACAGTATTTGAATGAACTAAAGATCATGACTGTTAGAAAGAAAAGGAAGGAATAGAAAGTTGGTTTAGTTGATCAAGACTAAAATAAAATATGATGTTACAAAGATGGCAACCCTTCATGGAGTTTTCATGATGTCTGGACTAAAAAGTTGATGTTTATTAATTTGTTTATCGATAAAGGATGGGATATGGGATAAAGAGATACTGCTTTTTACCTTATAGGGGGTGGAGAGCCACTAAATCTGTTGATACTTGTTGTGATGAACATTGGAAGTCACTTTTTTATTCATTTTTCTTTATTCTCACTTTTTCTTTTTTTCTAGCACTTTTTATTCTTTCTGTTATCTTGTCTTTTTAAAGTTTAGTTTGTATTAGTTTTTACTACTCTAATTTTCTAAATAAAAGTTGTAAAAAAAAGCAAGGGGAGGGTCAATAAAGGGAAAGGGAAACTGAAAGACAAACTATAAAAGAAACAACGTGATCATACTGAACACACAGCAACTCATTTCTATATCCCAAGTTTACTAATTAGTTGGAAAATATTACATTTAGTACTAGTTGTCACAATTTTGTGAGTCATCTGGGTTCACATTTCCAATTAGTAACAGGTATCCATGAATCATCTGGGCTGACCCTCTTAGTCTCTGAAGTTTTCAATTTTGATCATTAGAACCTGTCATTATATGACGGGTGCTTTTAGAGACTAGTTTCCACAGATGAGAAGTTTTCAGATTCAAACTTTTATTTTGGATCAAATATATGAACCATAAAGCATAAAGCTATTGTTTGAAGCATAAAGCTATTGTATTATCCTTAACTGTGCAATGCAATTATGAACAAAGGTATCAAGGCAACAATCTCCTCATAGGCTAGCATATTATTTCAGTTTCCTATGAAGTTATTTAATTTCCAGTATATTTATTAGACAGTTCAAGGTGACAACATTTACTTTATTGGCTTCTAAACCCCTTTTTCCCTACAATGTCATATTTGTAATGTTTAAGAACCACATTGGAAATTTCATTGAAGTGATACATCATTGTTTGCTATCACATCTTTAGACACAATCCTCTTTGATTGCCATCAGAGAAAGATTCATGTATTTGTGTTTTCCAAGTAGGAATATTAATATTTATGAGTATATGGGGCTTTAAAGAATAGTATCAGAAGCAAAATTAAAAAATGTCCATATACTGAAATATTTAATATTTTTCTGCTTCTTTCATATATTAATTTTTATTATACTTCTCTGTATACAGTATAAATAGAAAGGTAAAGGTTTCCCCTGCCAGGTGTGGTTGACCCTACAAGTCAACCAATAGCTCATCAACATTTCCTAGCCGAAGAGTCAGCATTTGTCTCAAGACATTTGTCCAAAGTGGTCATATTGCCAGCATGGCTATATGCCAAGGTGCATGGATGCTGTTACCTTCCCACTGAGAGGGTACCTATTTATCTGCTTGCATTTTTACATGTTTTCAAATTGCTAGGTTGGGAGGAGCTAGGCAGGCAGTGGGAGTTCACCCTGTTATACAGTGGCTTTTGGGTCTTGAACTTGAGCCACAGAACTTCTAGCCAACAAGCCCAGCATCTTAACCACTCATGCCACTGCATGCCTAAAAAATACACTACTGTATATTATCCTCAATCATTAAACTTGGTTGAGGTTGAGATCTCAATTAAATATTGAGAATTTAATTGAATATTTGTGATGACAATGAGTGAACTTTAGTCTTTCGGAAATTACTCTACTATGGAGATCTTCTAGGGTGATCTCAGGATGGGTTACAGTAGTTTTGTTTTGTTTTTTGTCTGTATGGTTCACAAATTTTCTCCACTAGAGACTAGAATGCTTTCAGCTTCACATATGGTGTATGTACATACAAATATATACATACATACACACACACAAGACCATTTTTTTTTACATTAACCAAGAAATCTAACCTCCAGATGTAAGACACCACAGCTTTAACATTTATATACAAAAGAGTTTCAGGTTACACAACACTTCATATATAATATGGCCAGGCACCATTTTTAATTTCAAAGAAGTTCATATGCTTGGTGCTTGGCAGGATTTCATATTCATCAGCTGGTTTGACGATACACAGTTGCTTAAAAGCTTATGCTCATTTCTCTTAAAGATTATCCACAAAGGTAAAAGAATATTTATATTTAGTCTAGCAGGAGGCACCAAAGGGTCTGCCATGTGCAATTAATTTGGCACAATGAAAAATTATATGTGGATAATTCATTTGCATGTAAAATACAGTCTGGAATCCCAGTCTAAAATTTATTTCTTTGGAGGCAAGTACTCTGGATTTTTGCAGACTATATTTCTGTATAAAGTCTTTAGCCAACTTATGTAACCTATTTGGAACAGCAAGAATGCACATCATATGCGGATCTGTGTACTGTTAACCCCATGGGTGATTAGGCAGTTGCATCAGACACACTTATTGTGAAACTGAGCCATAATTATTCCATCACATTCCTACACATTTGCTAAAAAATGAAATAAGCTTTTTTGCAGCTAAATACAATTTGTAAAGTAAATAGCAAGATTATCAATTCACTACATGTCTAGCTATATAATGTAACTTCCCTGATGTCTGGCACATTGTATAATGGGGTAAGCAACAGGTTTGGACCACAGGAGGTCCTCAGTCTAATTTCAGAAGGCTTTTGCTAGCAAGAGGAAAGTCTCTTTCTCTTATTGCCTGCTGTGTGAGGTGGAATGAGAGAGAGAGCTGAAAGAGAATTTTAAGAAATTGTGTGATAGGGATGAAGAGAAGGAGAGAAAAACAAGTTCTAGAATGACAAAGAATTGATAGGTATCCACACTGTTGCATCTGGCCCCATCTGTTTTTGGTATATTGTGCAACTTCTGAATATTTACTCTCACAGGAAAAATATTGCCCACTATTACTTTATGACTTATCTTTTCATGAGTTGTAAAATTCAGTGAAAGAATTAAGTTCTACAGAATGCACATATACTGTACATTGTTTGCTTTTATGTGCAGTGTACAAAGGGCTTCTTAACACTCAATGATTAAAGCAGGGACAATCTCCTTTTTGGTACTCCTCATCATCTACACACAAAGGGCAACTGTATGCAATGCAGAAACTTCTTGATCCACTGAGGCTGTCGCTGGACTTTAGTACTTCAGAAAATCAGAAAGATAAAATCTTCGATACACTTTCTGAAAAAACTCTCAGTGTGTCTCTCTCAATATAAAGCAGCACAAAGACATATTCTCATCCCTTTTTTCATCTTAGGAAGGTGTCTGAAGACTTACCTACAAATGTGCCTAAAAAACAGTATCTGGTTTTCTGAAACAAAATTTCTTCTCCATAAATTCAACCTATAGTTAGAGGCTAACTTCATGGTTTGCTTAAATATGGCTTGTTCAACAGTGGGCTAAGTTCATACATTGCACTACACCATTTTAATTAAAACCAATTTGGTATAGTGGTTAAGGTGTCAGATTAAACTGAGAGACTCAGATTCAAATCCACTTTCATGCTTGAAATCTCATAGTGATTGGAGCAGTTTCTAAATAAATGTCTTCACAGAATTGTGAGATACAAGTATATTGCAGAAGGTGATTCTCTGTATGTTCTTGGAGGCAAGGCAAAATATAACTCTACCAAATAAACTATATTACAGCTGAGTGCAGTGTGCATAAATCTAGACACAGACCAATAACCCGAGAAGTGGTTAAAAATAAGTATGATAATCTCCCAATCAGAGCAGAGAAGCTGTCTTTATATTGGTGCTCAGAAACAGAACCAGCCAACTGAGTTGGCTAAGCATTTAAAATTCTTTAATAAATTCTAAGTGAGGCACTTTTGAACACTTTCTGCACATCATTATCATACTTTCCCCTAAGCGTAAGATTTAATTTTGAAGCAGGCCATCAGGTCTCAGTTAGGAGGATCAAAGAATTTTATTAAAGAATAAAAGAACAGCCAACTCTGTGCTACTTCAGAGTACAAAATATTCTGGCTGTATTACTGGGTTCCAAACTTTTGAAGTGAAAGAAACTTTTGCCACCTTCTCTGAAAAGCATACAGAAACTGGTACCACAGACACTTGGAGTGTATTGGCACTGTAGAGATACTGCCTAATGGAGAGGCATTTTTAAAAAATATTTAAAACCCAAGAAGATAATTCTCATTTTTAAAAAAAAATATTGAAAAAGGAAGCAACAAGGAACTCCATCTTCAGTCTACACTATCTGGTATTCTCAGAGTCATAGAACTGGAAGGAGACATTTAGGACATCGAGTCCAACCTACTTATTCATTTCCAGGAGTTGGCTGACTGTCTGTTCACTTGAACATATCCACCGAGGGAAACTCATCATCTCCCTCAGTCTGTGGCCCCACTGTCAAACACTCTTACCACTAGGACATTCTCCCCAAATCCAAATCTGCTCTCCCAGAACTGTCCTGTTACTTTGAGATAATAGAAAACAGCTCTTCTGCATGATACCCCATTAGGCACTTGAAACGTGCTGCTCAGTCCAAAGAGCAGACCAAAAATGGTCTCTTTTCTCCCCAGACCAAAAATGGCTTCTTTCTTCAACTTTTTCTCATAAGACATAGGGCTTAGTCACATGTGGCATTTGTGGCACTCCTGAATCAGTTCTGAATCTGTGTAGTCGTATGCCATCATCACTGATGGGCAGCAGAGCCAGTTAACTTCCAGCTAAGCCACAGCAAGGAGCAAATTGCAGCAAAGGCCATTCTGTCACTGAAATATGGTTGCAGATGTTTTTCCAGAGGAGGGAACTCTAACCTCCTTCTCTTTCTTGGTTTCTATTTTTGCCCTCCTCTTCCTGGGGGTGAAAGTGCCATGCTGTGGTGAGATTGTTTCACTCGTCTTTTAAAGTGGATAGGAGATGACTCTACAGCCTTGTCATTTAACCAACACACAGAGTGTGATGTTAGGACAGGGCTAATGAGCTGGCGGGCTACCTATTTTTCTGACTTCCTATCAGCCACCTGAAAGGAGTGCTGGTTGATACAAGAGCAATTTCAGAACAGCAACAGTGACAACAGTTCCAGGGGTGTTCAATCAGTTTAGTGGCATTTGGGAAGGTGAAAGGAAATGTGCATGGTATCTTCATTCATTCTTTTTTAAACAATTCTGCTATTGTTATAACTTCAAGAAAAAAAAGAAAAATAATACTGGTTCAAGTATGCATTTGAAAGAATTAAAGAAATAGAGGAAGAAAGGGGGAACAAGGTGAAAACATGTAAGTATTAAAATATGGATGAATAACTAACACATTTCAAATAATCAGCAGATCAGAACTATCACATGGCTAATATATTCTAAAACATCATTAACAACGTAGAGTATTATAAGATGTTTCATATCCAATTTCTAGTCAAAACATGTTCTTATTATCTGTCAAAATATTTAGTTGGTACAACTGAAATCAGTTAAGAGGAAATTGAAAAGCTATATAATAAATAATACTTTTTAAGAATACTGTAGGTAACATGTAGGCTATAGGCTATTAGACTGAAATGTAAAATGTGGGAAGTGGCACAATTCCCACAGTTTAATTAACTATTCTTTCATAAAGGGCAACAGTGATCTTTTCTAGTAAAAAGCATATGAAATTCTTGAGCTGTTATGGTATGCCAATTCAGTGTATTTTGAAGGAATGTATGATTTAGTGAAATATTTGTTAATAGAAATGTATGAAGTTGAAATAGAATTATGAACTTTAATGATTTCTTCCATTCTACAATGAATTGTTACATATGTCATCATTTTCCCATTCTGTACTGCACTGGTTTCTCTGAATCTTTCCTCATTGCGTACCAAGAACTGGACACATTATTCAAAATAGGGTCTGATCAGAGCAGATAAAATATTAGTATTCCTTCACGTGCTTTGGAAATTCTAAAACTGCATTTTACTTTTCAGCGGCCATGTGATGCTTCTTACTTGTAATTCAATTTATTGCCAAATTACACTTTCATGATTCCTTTCAACATATTATTTCTAAGGCAAAAATGTGTTTTCTGTAGGATTTCGGGTCCTATAATGCATACCCTGCATTCTTTCTGGACATGTTGGTGGCGAATAATGAGATCTGAAATCCAGCACATCTGAAGGGCACTTAGTTGGGTGTATTCAATTTTCCCTGAGCCAACATATCCCCCAGTGAGGCACCACCTTGCTGTACTTGGGAGGTTTGTGTGCTCCAAAGAAGTTGAAAGCTACGCCAGTGATTCAACCATACTGGACAGATCTCATCAGAGGAGCCAGACAAAGAGTGTCTCCCTCCCATAAAATTTATAAGACAGAATTTACAGAAACCTATAACAGTTCAATTGCCCAAGTTAATAAGGACCACAGTAAATGTTGTTGGGGTTCCTGGACATCTGGTTAAAAATGGGTTACAGGTCTACACTGGAGAAGGAAATGGCAACACACTGCAATATCGTTGCGAAGAAATCACATGGACAGTAACAAATGGCTAAAAGATTGGACACCAGAAGATAAGCCTCCCAGATCAAAAAGAATTACAAGTAGCTCCAGAAAGAATGAAGTGGCTGGGCCAAAGCCAAAAGGATGCTCAGCTGTGGATGTGACTGGAGGTGAAAGGGAGTCAATGCTATAAAGAACAATATTGCATAGGAACCTAGAATGTAAGATCTAAGAATCAAAGTAAGGTGGATGTGGTTAAACATGAGATGGCAAGATTGAACATTGACATCTTGGGAATCAGTGAACTAAAATGGGTGGGAATTGGTGAATTTAATTCAGAAGACCACTATATCTACTATTGTGGACAAAAATACCTTAGAAGAAATAAAGTAACCATCATAGTCAATAAAAGAATGAGAAAAGCAGTACTTGGGTACAATCTCTAAAATGACAGAATGATCTTGATTCAAATCCAAGTCTATGCCCCAACCACTGATGTCGAAGAGGCTGAAGTTGACCAGTTCTATGAAGGCCTACAACACCTTCTTGAACTCATACCAAAAAAAAGATGTCATTTTCATCAAGCTAGAATAGGAAATCAAAAGATACCTGGAATAATAGACAAATTTGGCCTTGGAGTACAAAATGAAACAGGGCAAAGACTAACAGAGGTTTGTCACAAGAACAAGATGATCATAACATCAGGTCTATATCATCAGTAAAAACAAGACTGGAGCTGACTGTGGCCCAGATCATGAGCTTCTTATTGCAAAATTTAGGATGAAATTGAAGAAAGTGTGGAAAATCACTAGGCCATTCAGATGTGACCTCAGGAATATCCCTTATGAATATACAGTGGAGGTGAGGGATAGATTTAAGGGATTAGATCTGGTAGACAGAGTGCCTGAAGAACTATGGATGGCAGTGTGTAGCTACTAAAGTGGTAGCTACTAAAACCATCTCAAAGAAACAGAAATGCAAGAAAGCAAAGTGGCTGACTGATGAGGCTTTACAAATAGCTGAGGAAAGAAGGAAGGTGAAAGGCAGGAGAGAAAGGAAAAGATATACCCAACTGAATGCAGATTTCCAGTGAATAGCGAGGAGATATAAGAAGGCCTTCTTAAATGAGCAGTGCAAAGAAATAGAGGAAAACAATCAACTGGGAAAGACTAGAGATCTCTTCAAGAAAATTGGAGTTATCAGCAGAACATTTTGTGCAAAGAAGGGCATGAGAAAGGACAAAAATGGTAGGGACCTAACAGAAGCAGAAGAGATTAAGAAGAGATGGCAAGAATACACAGAAGAGCTTTACAAGAAAGATCTAAATGTCCCTGATAACTGTGATGATAACCTAGAGCCAAACATCCTAGAGAGTGAAGTCAAGCAGGCCTTAAGAAACATTACAAACAACAAAGCTAGCAGAGGTATTCCAGCTGAATATTCCAGCTGAACTATTTAAAATCCTAAAAGATGATGCCGTGAAGGTGGTGCACTTAATATGCCAGCAAATTTGGAAAACTCAATAGTGGCCACAGGATTGGAAAATATCAGTTTATGTTCCAATCCCAAAGAAGGACAATGCCAAAGAATATTAAAATTACTATACAATTGCACTAATTTCACACGCTAGGAACTTTATCCTCAAAATACTTCAAGCTTCAGCAGTATGTGAATCAAGAACTACCAGATGTACAAGCTGGATTTCGAAGAGGCAGAGGTACTTAAGATCAAATGGCCAACATTTGCTGGATCATGGAGAAAGTGAGGGAGTTCCAGAAAAACATCTACTTCTGCTTCATTGACGACGCTAAAGCCTTTGATTGTGTGGATCACAACAAACGGGCAAATTCTAAAAGAGATGGGAGCACCAGACCACCTTACCTGTCTCCTGAGAAACTTGTATGCTAGTTAAGAAGCAACAGTTAGAACCAGACATGGAGCAACTGATTGGTTCAAAATTGGGAAAGTTATACAACTATATAACTATTTTTGTTGTTCAGTCGCACAGTCGTGTCCGACTCTTCGCGACCCCATGGACTACATTACGCCAGGCCCCCCTGTCT